>JASFDG010000124.1:2259-46118 GCA_036937095.1 Phaeolepiota aurea
TGCGAAAAATGTCCAAAGAGGTATAGCCGCGAAAGTGCAAGACATGAGCGCATCTTTCCGAAAAAAACAACGTGTGTATATGGAAAGTACGTGTTTATTCCTTTTTCCCTCGATCGTGGCTTGCTTTATGCAGTCTCCCGCGTTCATGTCTATCGCTTGCCACGCGTGCGGATAACTTGGGATAATTGTTGACTACGTAGCCTTTCAGAACTGCAAGGTCATGCGATCAAGAATCAAGACATGCTGATTGCCTCGGGCACCATAAGCCTGAAAGGATCGGACGGGATGTCGGCCGTTGACGATGACGTCGAAGCAGCTGTGAGTTGCTCGGACCATGAGATGATGTTCTATTTCTCAACTCAGTTCATCGATTCATATCTCCGGTATCCTTGCCAACCCCGCTCCACCCCATACTCCTTCAAAACCTTGCCCCATCGTGGTTGCAACCGTTTGGCTTCGGTTATTACTCCAATGTCTCCCCATTCCTTGGCCAGTCTCATACGCAAAATCAAACATTAACACATGCAAATTTTTCCCTCCAAACTCGAGATAGGGAACTCTCCGAAATTGCGAAATCAATCGCGTCGCTCGCTGAGCTATTCAAAGACCTGTCCGTGCTCGTCATCGACCAAGGGACATTACTTGATAGCGTGGAGTACAATATCGAGCAAACCGCTGTCCAAGCCGAAGAGTCGGTAAAAGAGCTTAACATCGCAACACAGTGAGTATCTACCTACTCTATGCAATGTATGGTACTGACAGTCTTAAAACTCAGGTATCAAAAGAATACAGGGAAACGGAAGTGTATATTCTTACTCCTTTTGATTATATTTGGCCTTATTGTCACGCTTATCTTCAAACCAAGAAGACATAACAACTCTCTTCCACCAGGACCCCCCATTCCAACTTTCGCTGCCTTGTCCTCACCACCACGAATGCCCCAAAATTACACATTTCAACGGACAACTGTTCCTGCATAATTGTGTAGCCATATGTTCGCTTGTTATAGTTCGCGCTTATTATACCGCATGAATTAGAGATAACTCTACGTTTCAATGTTCAAAGATAACTAATTCTCTTTAACTCGGTCTGCTGTGAAGGGCTCCGAACCCAGGCTAACAGGGGATTTCGCCAACCCCCGCGGTCACGCTTTGTGAATGCATGATGGTCAGCATGGTGCCACACCACGATCGCGTACATCCATCAGCCTCGTAACGCCCTAATTGTTGGGCACATGCCTAATGGTGCTAGCCAAAGGACGGCTAACAACCAAGTGCATATAACACTCGCTTGGGGGACAGCCCGTATGTCGGAATAGCACGATCTTGCCATTTTCTTTCAAGGACAAACGACGCGACGTTGTGGGCGAAGGTGAGGAGAATAAGGCAGAAGCGAGGTAAACCATTGACATATCGCTGCAATGCCAACTGATACGCCGATTTCGGATGCTAGAGTAACTTTGTGATTTGTCGCGAGAGAGTGGACCCTTGGTGCGCAAACGGTGGTGCCATCAGCACCATGATGAGCTAGTTTCCGAGAAGAAGGAGGAGCCTTTGCTCTGGCCTGGTAAGTAAGAGCAGTTAGTTCATCATAGTGATGATAGATGTGATTTGCAGATCAACGGTCGCCAAGCCACATGGAGGCCTCAGGAAGGCCTCAGCTTCGAGTCCCATAAATCTGAATGGGCCAACGGCCACAAGTTGGGGACGCGATACTAGGATTTGGCAAGGCCGCCAGTTGTCTCCTTTAGGCTTGTCCAAAGAGATTATAATAGTATTATAATCCGCGTAAACAAAAATAGAACAGCACCGCCACCACTTAATAGAGATGGTTGCGGTGGTTTCCACGCGGCCTCACTTCGAATCTTAATATCCAACCCACACTCCTTTTTTAGTTTTAGTTTTGGTCCAGATGTATCCTCCACAGCGTCCTGAGCTGGCCCCCGCCGCGTCGAGTTCATATACATCGGCCTTACTAGAAGAAAATGCTTACACTGCTGGCAATTCTCGCGAGTACGACGCAGAACGTGCCCTGCCAAATCAGGCAAATTCTCCTTCCGAAAAACCATCAAACAGGCGAACCACAAGCTGGGATATTCTCTCTGGTGTCAAAAAGCTTGAACATGGCTACGAGCAATTTGATTCTCGTCACGCGAATGAGGCACACCTCGTTTTCGCCGATGGCGATGTTCCAAAAAACAAGGTCAAGAATTCATTCGATTTCATGTTGCAAGGCCTGCCCTTCTGAAGTCGACCGCAGTTCATAAAACTCTACAACTATCTTTTGAACGTTTCGATTGTGACCCGCTGGATTCTGTTTATTGTTCCCGTTCTCGGGATCCTATGGATACCAGGCATTCTATCCTTGACTTCATTCCCAAACGCCAAGGTATGATGCCAAGCTAAGGCTATCTGTTCAACCCTTGACATTGCCCAGATTTGGGGAGTGAAATTAATTTGGTGGAGCATCTGGTTGAGTGTATGTTGGGGAGGTAAATTTTAGGGCTGCTGTTGATCACCCCAGAATACTGATCACGTTCGATATATACCAGGTTGGTGGGCCGCCCTTGCTGCTGCGTATGGCTATCAAATTACCACTCTGTGCTTTTGATTAACAGGTACTTTAGTCGCATTTTTCCACCAATCGTCCGATCCACTATTGGCGTTGTCGCAGTTGGTACAAGACGCTATATTGATTGGTTACAGGCGCTACATAGGTAAACGACCTACTATCCTCCAATGGGTAGTGCTAACGCTTACAGGTATATCGCATTTTTCGAGTGGACTCTTACTATCTGGATAACATGGACTCCCCTTATCGACCTACACCAGAAAGATGCAGGCGACAGAAGTATCAAAGCTGTTGATCTCATTGCGAGACTTCTTTTTGCTCTTTTTTTGTGCTCCGCTATCCTTTTGTTTGAAAAATTTGCCATACAATGGATTGCAGGAAAATTCCACGAACGTTCATACGCAGGTCTGATGTTTCGGTACCGTAAAATGGGATAACCTCTAATATGTTGAACAGAACGCATCGCAGATCAGAAATTTGCAGTTCGATCCCTGGTGACACTTTACAGACACTCGAAGGACATTCCTGGACGACGGGATACCATGCTTGGCCACATCAAAGCTCCCTCGACATTGCCTAGTCAGTTCTTCAAAAAGATAAGAGATGGTGTTCGTGTGGCAGCGACTACAACCACCACTGCATTTGGCAATGTTGCGTCTGAAATTGCAGGAAGGTGAGACCATATCATGATATACCTTGTCAAGATGTCCTGAAGGCTTTGCCAGTTCTGTCTTGCAGCCAAACTCTCCGCAGGCTATGGTAAAAACAGCTCTGGAGTCTGCAAATAAATCACGTTTGGTACGTACCTCTGTAGAGGTACCTACCGTCGTTTTTGTTATGCCTTGACACCCTGATCCACAGCTTGCCCGCCGCCTATTCTATTCATTCGCCCGACCGGAGGCTGAATATCTTCTCGTGACCGATTTTGAGCATTACTTTCCGACCAAAGAGGAAACATACCAAGTCTTTGCCCTGTTTGACAAGGATTCAAATGGGGATGTATCCCGAGACGAAGTAGAGATGGCTTGTCTGTATGTGTCTCTTTCATCCTTTTCTCCTTGCCTCGCTCAACTCAACTAGGGAGTTTCACCGTGAACAACTGTCTATCGAAAACTCGATGCGAGACCTTGACAGTGCTGTTGGACGGCTTGATAATATTCTCATGAGCGTTTACGTTATTATTGCAGTCTTGGTTCTTGCGGTTGCTTTGGTATGTAATAAGCCCCCTAGCTTTCCTTTTGCTGTCTGTTTAGCAGTAATTATAGCAAGCCCAACTTGTAACCCTCGTGACTGGGGCAGGCACCCTTATCCTGGGTCAGTTTTTACAGATGTTATCAATCGCCTGCTGATTTCTGATCGGTTTCCAATCAGGATTGAGCTGGCTCATCGGAGGCAGTTTACAAGAAGTTCTGACCAGCATCATATTCCTCTTTGTGAAACACCCCTTTGATGTAGGTGACCGTGTTGTCGTCAACAAAGAAACGTACACAGTCAAAGAGATAAGGCTCCTCAGTACTATTTTCCTTGATTCAAACTCGGTGCTTGTGCAAGCACCAAACACCGTCTTGAATTCACTGGTAAGCCTTCCCAATGTCTTTCTTGGCATCATCTTCACTCATCACATGACCAGTTCATTCAAAACCACCGCCGAAGCCCTCAGGTCAGCTCGTCGCGGTCATGGAAGATTTCCTGAACTCACTGCAAAGCATTAGATGTCAGAAATCTTTACCTTTGATGTTTCGTATGGCACATCGTTTGAAGACCTTGAGAAGTTACGAAGCAAGATGCTCGACTTTGTAACAACGGAGAGAAGAGATTACCATCCTACCTTCGACGTTACAGTCAAAGGTTTGTGTGCCTTACTTCCTGGAACAGACCCCCTTGGTATTGAGCCACTTCGGCAGATATCCCCGATCAGGAAAAAATGACGCTATCTGCTGACATCAAATACAAGAGCAACGGTCAACAGGGCGCCCTCAAAGGTGTGCGGTGAACCTCGTCTGTATTGGGAGATTTTCATCACAGTTTTTCACAGCAAAGCGACGGAATAAGTGGATCTGTGCACTAAAGACAGCCCTGGCTGAAGTCAGTGTCTATGGCTCAAAGGGCAACCCAGACGCCCCTGCGAGCATCTCGCGCTACACCAAAGTCCCCTTTGAGGTCATAACCGCTCTTGACCGCGAGACGCAGCAAGCTCGAGACCACCCGCATGGCGCCGAACCTCACCTTGGGGGATGGCAGCTTCGCAGCAAAACTGCAGATATAGGTGAATGATACCATGTTTCCTATTCACATATCTAATTGTGCTTCCAGTGGATGGTTCGGATAATGTGTTTGGTGAGGCAGATGAGGTGAGGGTTATCTCACCATCTGTGAGTTAGATCCTGAATGGCCTTCTGCAGCTTAATATGACGAGCCCAAGGCGGTGATTTTCCGAGACTCGGATTGGAACGCACCTGCCCTGCCGAGATCGTGGATTGACCAATTGAGGTTAAACCTACAGATCTCTAAAATATAATGTTCACCACGCCCACCAGTGCGAACACTGCTTCCCTGTTGATGAGTAACTGCTGCTGGTACAGCGGAACCTAGCCATGTCGTGTTTTGCTGTCGCATATATAATTGAATTCATTACCTATTACATAGAGAAAATACTTGATGTGATTACACGTTCCAGCCGTTTGACTGCTGCTCAGGACTTCCCCAACCAGCTCCAGAGGCCATGCCACCCCAGGCGCCGCCTGCATTAGGACTCGTAGCACCCCAAGAATTGGCAGCCGCCGCACCTCTTGACGGGCTTGCGGCCCCTCCCCAGGTATTATTCGCAGCTCCACCACCCCAATTCGTATCGGCGACGTGGCCGTTAGCCTGTGCATCGTTTGCTAGGTTCTCCAGTTCCGGTTGTGTTTTGAGCCCGAGAATGAGGTTGGCAAGTTTTGTCTGTAATTCAGCTAGGCCCTACATTTTCATAAGTGAGCAGGCCAGGAACCGCAGCGGATAAGCTCACTTTCATCACAACCTCCTGCGGCCCAAGACTGCCGTCCGTTTCAACTTCAAAGTAGAACTTTCCGGGCTTCGCATTGTAGTCGAAGGGCTCGTCATCTCGGGGGGGTTCTTCCTCCTTGGCATTCTCACCCAACGGCCATTCGCCCCGTTCATCTGTTTCAAACCAGTAGGTCGTGTGCCGCAGTTTATTGTAAGGATCATATTCGAAAGATACAGCTGAGCATGGAGACCACTTGGCATGTTCTTTGGCAATGCCCTGCAGATGATTGATATCAGACAGAGGTAATGGTGGAAGATTGAGGTCTCAACTTTTTTGGCCGTACAGCGAACTTTCAGTTCTTGGCCCTTGCGAATTTTGCACAGGAGGACGGGGGATACACCCTCTTCATCTGAATTGGGTGGAACATCAATATGAAGGCATGTTGTGGTAGCAAAGTGGGACCTTACTTCGCCCAACAGGTTGTCCGAAATATTCTCCTCGTTTTGACAGCTCCTCTCCAGGATCTTGTTGTTCGCCATCTTCTGGGAAGGGAATAACCTCGAGATGATTACTTGTCACATCCATTGTAGTATCGTCGTGACAGGCGACGTTCAACATTAGGAGAATAGAACAAAAAGAGCATCCGGCGAGACATGTACAATCCTATGAAAATTGGGGAGGGATAGAGTGAAGAAAGAGGATCTCTTACCCTTGTATAGCGTATAGCTTCGTCACAGTTTGAGCTCATGAGTGGCACCATGCCTAAGCGATGAGCAATAAATTCATCAGGCAACACCGTCGTGTTTATTTCAATTTCAACCATGTCGATTGCTGATTTAGCAGATGTTAGTGGTAGACCAGCCTCTTTATATCACACACATGCCAACGGTGGGAATATCTGCCATCATAACGCGTCTTAACGAGTTCGCGAAGCTGAGCAGGATGCGACCATTAGGATGACATTAGTTTTGAGGAACGATGCGTACGCCAGATCCACATTCTCAAGTACGAAGTTGACCCTATCTTTTTTCAAGTCCCGAATGCGGACAGTTGGCTCCAAATCATTGTGACCTTGCATCGTGCGTTGGGCCGATGCCAATGGTAGTTTGAAAAGTTCAATGACCGGGAGGCTGATGGATGATCATGCCTGGTGAAGACCCCGGAAAGTAACAAGGCCAAGCAAAGCTTAACGGAGCGGAGGCATTCTAAACGTGTCTTCCGCTGAGATCCATATTTATGCTTCGGCCAACTCGCTCATAGAATCTTGTACCTGGGGCACTCGCCTCTTTCCCCTTTTAACATCTACTGAAACGCAGAAATTTCCACCACCGTCAGATTCATTACGTTGAAGAAGCAATATTTGTGGTGCAGTGACATGGAGCGCCCTAGCCGTTCGAAACCATTGCCAGCTGAACAGCGCAATTTCGGAAACTCCTACGTAGCGTCTGTCAGCTCAAAATGGAAGTATAATGCTCCGCCTGTGATAGGAGGACGTCTAGGATACAATCTTACAAAGCGCAAAGATAAAAAAGCTTACTTTGAACACTGGGCAATGCTAGATTGCACCTCTTGGAGATAAGAAGGCCACATTCATTCCATGGGATCCCACGTCAAGGGCGGAGCCGGATCTGATTGGAGGTATGTTGAAATTGAACTTATTATTCGCAGCCTCATGGATTTTTGTGGTCAATCTAGATTCCTTATGGTGTGAATCTGATGGAAATAACACAAATTCGAGGCATTTCCATCCACAGAAGGGATCTAAAAATGATTCCTTTGATTGGTTTCCGGTCGAATTGCGCTTAGAGCTATTCGAATTGTGGTCGTCCCGAACTGAAGGGTCCGGTTGATAACATGAGGTCTGAAAAAATAGAGCGCCCTGGGCCACAATGCTGACACCGAGATATATGTGGTGAGAACTGTGAGCACAGGGGTGGCAACGAATTGAATTGTGTGCAAGGCTTGCAAATGAAGTATAGAAAAATCTAGGAAAAGAGATAACGGAGAAATGACTGGATCATGCTGAATGGGAGCCGGCTAAAATAACAAGGATTGGCCACTAATTTCGGCAAACACGACTGGACCGCGGAAAGCAAATGATACCGCGGAAATGTGCAGATGCCCACCCTTCTGAAGATCTTTCTTTCTAGCCCTGATCGTGATACAAGGGGAGAGTTCCGTGCGCTGACAGCCTTTTTCCTTGGGCGAGGGAATTTGCGCCGCCCACACGATAAAAGGCCATGTTGCATCTTCAGGTCTCTACTTCATCATATCTCCCAGCAAGTCAATTATGGAATGGTCACCAAAGAGATCCCTGAGTGAAAGTGAGTCCCTTGGTTCCTGTCATATAACTTGTTTGACCTTCTACCAGCGGATGAGATCCTTTGTGCACCTGGAAGCCTGCATGAGACTGAAACGCGCCTTATTGACGGCCGCCTCTATCGTGTTTACAAAAACTTGTGGCCTTCTATGCGCGATTTTTGGTTATCAGCTGTCAAACAATATTCAAACGACACATACATAGTATTTGACAACCAACGGCTAACATACGCCCAGGTTCACCGACGCGCAGTCCGCGTAGCCGCCACATTCTGGCGCAATTATGGTATTCGAAAGGGTAATCTTGCTCCTCGGCTTAACCCACCCCGATTTTACACATCACCCTCTAGGTGACAGGGTGGGCATATGCTCTCGCAACTGCCCCGACTACCTGGTGGCCTTTTGGGCTTGCCGTATGTTGATGCGTTTCAAGCCTTCGCACAACTCGACTGACCCCTCACTACCCTCATTAGACTTGATTGGGGCGGTTGCCGTTCTAGCAAATGCGTAAGCTTCGTATTACTGGCCATGATAACCGTTTAACGTCGAGGATCAGATGGCTTCCAGCAGAAGTCCTTCTGCACTGTTTGGTCCATACGGAGTGCAGATTGGTTATTGCCGACATAGAACGGGCGGACCTATTGAGCCCTCTGGTATCAAAACTATTCCAGGAAACGGGATGCGAAGCCTTTCTCGTATTCGACATCGAGAGAGTGTGTAAGCATTGGACAAGGATGCAGTCCTTTCAGGGTGCCATTCAGGCTCTACCCGGACGGGAGGTAGAGGAGATCATGAAGGTGGTCCCTGAGGTTGTCCCTGAAGACAATGCAACCATTATTTTTACTTCTGGTGCGAATTCTATATTTATGCTCATGGTTTCCTATGGATCTCTCTGACTCCTCCAAAGGAACTACTGGCCTCCCCAAAGGCGTCCTTAGCACACAACGGCAATTTCTAACGAATGTCCTGAATGTGACCAATTTATATTCATGAGATGTTTCGAATATTAAACTTACAGCATGTAGGTGCTTGCCGGAGGCTGTAGGGCAACGCTACGGCGCGGTGAAGACTTTACCTCAACGCAGAAGGAAGGTCCACAGAAGGGGGTATTGGTTGCGGTTCCATTATTTCATGTAACGGGATCGACTAGTTTTTCAGTGGGTCATTTATCTTCAAATGAATCCTGGGCCTGATTGGCTCTCTCCAGATGATGGCTACCATGACAGGTATGAAGATCATCCTGACACGGAAGTGGGTACCAGAAGAAGGTTTGCTTGACGTTGCCCGCCGCGTCACTTACTGACCTTAAAGTCTGGATTTTTGATCAGCGGTCAAGTATGAGTTCATCCGGCTCCCAAAGAAGACAACTATAACTCAAAAGCTGATTCTACAGATTAATCAAAGCTGAGAACGTTGCGGTTGCGGGAGGGTGAGCAAATTCCGAGCATCTAGTCCACCGTTTACTGAGCTGCAAAAGTGTTCCGACAATGGTATCGGACTTAGCAGATAGTTCCCTTGTAGGGCATCCCTTGGAGGGGCTGCTGTTCGGCGGGGCACCGGCACCTGTGTCCTTGGTTCCACGAGCACGAAAGGCGTTTCCAACTGCAACGATGTGTGTAATCAGTCAGCATTCATATCTACGTTTACCAAGCTCTACAGGATCCAAGGGTATGGCCTTACGGAAACAAATTCAATCGCTGTCTCAGTGAGTTTAACGAGCCCGACATGTTATGCCAATGTTGTCTAACCTCCGTTAGGTTGCTGGAGAGGACTATACTCTACGGCCGACCACCACGTGGGTATTTTCTAAATCATTTACGTGTTGGGCTGATGATAGGTCTCCTCGATCAGTGGCAGGGCATCCCCAGTGAACGATATCAAGATCGTAAAGGATGGTGTCTGCCTTCCATCCGGCGGAGTCGGGGAGGTCTGGTTGTGAGTGTGAGCGCACCTGTCCATCACCTCAGCCAAACTTGCGTTTTAGACGAGGACCAAACGTGATGAAAGAGTACTGGCGCGATCCAGGTGAGCAATGGAATGTAGCCGCTTGGGAACATATATTTCTGACTGAACCCTTCGAAGTAAATACACGGAAGACCATAACTGAGGATGGATGGCTCAAGTCTGGAGACCTCGGTAGCCTTGACCAAGAAGGGTTCCTCTACATCAAAGACCGCCGTGAGTGCATGCCATCAAAACTCCACATGGTGGTTACATACTTTCTGGACAGTGAAAGACATCATTATACGTGGAGGCGAAAACATCGTAAAACAATTGGTTTATATATAGTGTTAATGGCGCTGTGCTGATGATGTTTCCTAGGATTCCGTTACAGTGGAGAATGCACTATATGATGATCCTCGGATATCAGAAGCGGCCGCGGTGGGCGTCCCAGATGAGCGACTAGGGGAACTCGTGGCCGCCATCGTATTTGTAAAGCCTGCCCATCGTGGTAACGTGTCCGAATCAGCTTTGATTAGCGAGGCTCGAAAAAGGTCTTGCTCTCTCCCGGTTCCACTTCTTACTCCACTTAGAATGCTTTCCTTGAATAGCCTTCCTAAGTTTGCTGTCCCGGTCATGATACTGGTCTCGGACAAACCTTTCCGTTAGTGGTTGGTTTTCTTTTCATTTTGTCTTTATGGACTGAATGGCGCCCGCTAGCCCATACACCATCGGGAAAGATAATCAAGGGAGTTCTACGCAAGATCGTTGCACGCGAATGGGAATCGCGGCGGCGCAGCGGGACAGGGCGCGAGCGTTTAGTTAATTTATAGATTCAGGTTTGAAACGCTGTAACATGATCAAGGGTCGCGTTGGACAGGGACTTTGTACCGGATTTATAATGTATATACCCGAATTTCCATTACGTAAACATCAAGGATGCAATTGGCAATGTTTTCCTTTTTCAACACTGTTTTTCAATGAGCCAGTCTTTCAGTCATCCTATAAATGTAAATCCCTTATATCTATCTCGTTTCCGCAGCCACCTTGCTCAAACTAAGGACCATGTTAGAGGGCGCAGTGGCCCTCTTCTTTCTCCCTCATATCTATCTCCTAACGGCTATTGGACATCGACGGAAAAAGACGCGTTTTTTCGCGCCTTATGTATCCATTCACGTCTTAGGCCCGACCTTATTGCGGAAAGCATAAAATCTAAGAATACCGCTGAAGTCTGCGCATACATGGGCCTACTCGAGGACGCTGCCGCGAAGAATCGCCTTGTGAATATCAGGCAAGCTCTGCCATGCGCCATCGAAATCCCACAGGATCTCCTCAACTGGGAAGAGCAGAATGCGGAGATTCTCGCGGAAGTTGAGCCCCTGTGGGATGCCACAGCGCGCATGGCTCACTCGCGGGACCAGGGTGAACATACTCAGTCACTTTGCAATTGTGCTGAGCGCGAGGTGGCCCAGGAACGGGACGCCATAATGGAATCATTGGATTCCTGTCATTTTGCAGTTCTGGATACGATATTGCGTGTCTCTGAGTCATGCAAGTTTGATCCAGATACTCAGGTTGCTCCCCGTGGAGAAAGTCAAGATTTCAATGGAACACTTTTACCTGACTCGCAACAGACGTCATACCCACTCATGGATATCGCGATAACAGCAACACACTCCCCGAATGTGGCGAATTATTTACCAGATCCACCGACTCTTTTATCTCAGAGTTCTCAACATATAGCACCTGCCCCAGAAAATCTAAATAGGGACAATTCTACCGTACAACCTGGCTCCCCACCGCCAAACCTATCCCCGAAATCGCGCCGACTCATTCAAAAGCGTCTGTATATGCGACGGCAACGTGCTGCAGCCCGCGGGAAAGATGTAATCGTGACCTCCTCCAAATTGCGTCCAGGCAGGAAAGCCAGGGAGAGGAAATCTCCAAAGCCCAGCCCAACAAATCCTACTACCGGACAAAAGGAGACTGTGGTAAATAGCGATGATGATAGTAATCACATTGCTGGTGATGAAGAGGCTGGAGAGGGTAAAAACCATAATGCATCTGGGCCGACGAGGACGCAGAAGATCAGGGCTTTGTATGCAGGCAATGGGATTGACGCAGACGCTTTGAATGCTGGTGCTCTTGGCTTATTTCGTTTTTCTGCATTTGGCCGTCTCATGAAGTAAGCGTTTGGCATGTACTACCTTGTATCGGAGATTATTCTGACTACTTGACAAGGCTTTTCCAAGTTGGATATAATGGCGCCGAAACTTCTGATAGCACCTCGATTTCATTGTCTACTGTCCGATTACTAAATGCCGTTGTCGTGGAATACATGACCGAAGCCGTTCATCAAGCCATAGTTTTTCAAGAACAGGAAGACAGAATGAAGGGCAAAATTCGAGTTTGGAGACATCGGCAAGATGAAGTGAGGCTACCACTCTTTTCTCATCTATGTGTATATTTATGGGTATTTTAGGTGTCGATTGAACATGTGAAGTGTGGGCTGGAAATGATGAAAGCCCCACACACTAGCAAAGAAGCCTATTTTACACAACTGCTCGGCGACAACAATCCCGAAAAACAAATGGGGGACGACGTGTTTGAAGCCGTAGACAATGACTATTTTTGGGATGATGATGGTCGCTGGCTTCCTCACATGCTGCCCACCAAATCTGAAGAATTTTTGGCACAAATTCCGCTCCCACGCTGCTTCCATACCCATGAAGATACTTCATCGCCTGACCTCATACCGATGCACACAGACGGCGATGAATTACTTGGTGAGCTAAATGAGGAAATAGCTTTGGATAAAAAGGATAGGTCGCGAACGCAAAAGGACTTGAATGATATGATGAGTAAGATTTCTTAACGTATGATATAAGTATTGATAAATCTTGCGTATAATTGAAATGAACAGGTGCATTACTAGGTTACCTTATAACTTGGCAGATAACTCTTCTCTGACACGGATGACAGCCTTGCCCCATGTTTCCCTGCGCTCCAAGGCTGCTAGTCCATCTGCTAGCCTCTCCAGTGGAAAGATTTTGTCATATGTCACTGGTTGAACCCTCCCGGATGAGAATAACCTATAGACACGCGTTAACAGTCAGTTTGTAAGGTGGTAGGGGCTACACACTTGAGAATCGCTTTCCAGACAATCGGAACGCGACCAGGCTCTTTTTCTGTACAAAAGGCTAATGAGTTAATGCCCAATGAGAGAATTATTGCTCGTATACGTGTATATGCCCCCCAGTGCAAGCCGACGAGGGATACGTTTTTCAAGAGGACTAGATTCATTGGGACCTGAAAAGATTGGAGAGGTGTCGTGAATTTATCGGAGTGCGAACACCCACCTTCTCGATAGTGCCAGCCGCAAAGCCAATGACAAGGGCACGCCCCTTCCAAGCGATGCATTTCAAGGCGTCTAGAACGAACGATAAGATTGGTGTAACTGTGGCAGCGCTATTATACCATTAATCAACCCCACTGGATCATAAATGATATCGACGCCTTTGCCATTGGTCAATTTCAAGACTTCCTTTTGCCAGCCAGGTTTGGAGTAGTTTATGCCATAGTCCGCCCTGCCATACCGCTTCGCGACTTCAATTTTGGCTTCTGAGCCTGCGGCAGCAATGACCTTGGCACCAAGGGCTATCGTTCCCAGTAAGCTTATTGGACAGGCGGGGCAAAGGAGATTACCCTACCCTTAGCGATTTGAACGGCAGCGATGCCCACGCCGCCTGCAGCAGCAGTGACGAGGACCCACTCCCCTGTGCCGTAATGAGTATTTGCAGCATAGGTTTCAAGTCAGTTGACAGACCAGGCTTGAGCTCAGCGCGTCCAACAAGGGCCTCGTAACTCGTCGGCCACGTTACATATAGGCCTAAAGACATATGTAAGATGTTCGCGATGAAAGCCTGCAGGTGCGTACCTGCACCTTGATCAAACGTGATGTTGTCGGATAGTGGTATCACTCGATTCCACTCAACGGCAATCTTTTCTGAATACGAGCCAAGCTGGGCACCAAAGACGCGGTCGCCTGGTTTGTACGGGCAGCCCTTGGGGATCGGGGAGTCGTGTGATACACGGCCCGCAAATTCTGTACCGAGAACAAACGGAAGGGGTGGTTTCGACTGATGTTTGCCTTGTGCTTGCAGTATCTATGAATAAAGTTATGCGGGGACAGAATGGGAGGCCAGGGTGCGTACATCAAAGAAATTGAGTCCGGCGCTATAAATGTCGACGAGGATCTCATCTGGTGCGGGAACTGGGTCGGGGAGGTCGAGGGAAAGTGGGATTTTGGAAGGATGAGCGAGCTCTGTTACCTGGAAACCTCTCATGGTGGAAAGATAGGTAAACAGACAACAAGAAGACTCTATTTATGTCTCCTCCCCCTACAGCCGGACTCGGATAATAAAAGTTGTTATTGATGGGTTGTACAAATGAATCGGTGTGTGGCTATGTCATGTATAAGTCCTCTAGCTGAATGCAAATCCTTCTCCGCCCTCATTGATAGCCATGAGCAGTTGCTGACGGAGCATCTCGTAGGACGAGTATTGAGGCAAGTCAATCTGGTTAAAGCCTATAATGCGAGGATCAGTTAAATCAATATCTCAAATCAATAATGTTAATAGACCTACAGGTATGGGCTTGGGGTAACCGGTCTGATTCACCATAAGCGCGGTGGATTGAAAATCGTTGCACGCCCTGCACACCCTGCAGGTCCACAAAGCCGCTCAAAGGCACGCGTGATGTTCCCGTTGCAAAGCTGAGAACTTTGGCCCTTTCATCGCGGTCGAAAGACTTCAAGGCGCGCCACCACCATACAATGTTCGGGTCTGAACTGGTATATCCATTGTATTCTGTTGCTGCTCTCCATTCATCGACATCGATATCTGGGGTGCCAGAAATAAGCAGCTCCAATTCTTGCTCATTGAACTAATTGGGGGATGCCATGAGTAAAAACGCCTCGCATCAAGGTTTAGAGCTTACAATTGTCACAAGATCTTTGGGGATGATCTCGTAGAAGCCATTCGAGAGGTTTTCGATTTGATCCTTGATAGAAGAGTAAAGCCGATATTGGGCTGAGAGCTGGACGAATTCCCGTTTGTTCTCCTGCGTAACTGGCTGAGCCTCCCCATTCTCCTTCAGAGGAACGATGCGATTGACTCCAAACTGCCAAAATGCACATAAACAAATCATTCCATCTCATTGTGTGTTAGCTTACCTCGTCAGCCTCCACACTAAATGTCAATTCCAACAAAGTGGGATCATTTTCAAGAATCCAACAAAGGGAGTTGTAATATTCAGGGTCGACCCATTCCACGTCCTTGTAGTCGACGGGTTTGCCGAGGAGCTGTCGATATAGGCTTCTAGCAAAGTATGCATCCAAAAGCCGCCCATCATAAATGGCCTTTCCAATGACACGACCAACAAACTTGAAGAATGACAGGTGTTCGGGATTGACCCATGAATTTTTGTTGGGCTGATATGTAAGCTTGTCGGCCGCGCATGGCTGGAAGAGGGCATTGTTTGGGTCGAACATTTGCCTGGCCAGGATCTGGAACCACTCTCGAGTGACACCACCCGCATCCACACCTTCTTCGTTGTAGAAGCGCACGCTAAGCTTCCCATGCTTGATCTGATCACCCGTCTTCCTCTGCAAGTATTGGAAGCTGTCCTCAAATACTCTTGCCCTGCGAACATTCAGTTGCAATGTCCCATGGTGCTCTCGAACATGTGGCCGTCGATGAAGTTGTTGATTGAAGTAGTTGCGCTTGTTGTCGAAGTCAAGGACACGAGGGTTATTGACCAACAGGGAGAACGATCCACTCATAAGGGAAGGGTTGTTGCGAACCATCAGGTTCAGGACTTTGCGATGAGAGTCCGTAAAGCTAATGAAGAGGTCTTGCATTGTCTCTCGAGGTGTGGTTGGTGATCGGGGTGAAGCGGATGCACGCAAGGTACGAGCAAGCGCTGTAGCTTGAGTTTTGGATCCCACATGTTTGCATACAACCATGAGTGTTTCAATCAAAGGCAAAAGTACGGTGGCGATGTGTTCAGTGTCTGGTTTTTCCTCAATGACTGACAAGCAATCGCCAAGTCTCCGCCAAAGGGGGGTAAAATGGAATGACTCATATATGGCCTGCACTTTCTCCACATCATCGACCTCGGTTGTCCCTGGAACGATTGACGGTTTCGGGGTATACATGTAGTCGATTGTTTTTAGCACGCGAAGTAGTTTGGCCTGTGTAGAAGATGCAGGGGAAAATTTGGCTGCAATCGAACCGAGCAGGGCCTCATTCTCCGACCCTTGTAGTGTGAAGGCGAGTTCGTCAAGTTCGGAATAGAGGGCCTGCCCAAACTCCTGCGCCTTCGATTTGAGCTCATTCGCGATCACGTCGCGTGCGTCTGGAATATGAGAGAGGTGTTGTATGAGAGCCAAACTTTGCTGGAAGGTGCGTCCAGAGCATTCTCCGACCGTCAGTATATTTACTATGAGCCGGAGTACAGCGTGGGGGACTTGAGGCGGGTTTGCGAGCAAGATTTTCTCCTCAACCGCCTCGATTGTCAGCTTAGCATCCTTGTCAGGTGCGGGTTGGGATGGCTGGACAGCAGGTTGGGCATTGCCTAGGAACCATGATTATTGAAAGTTTACTGCGGGGTTGAGGACCACCTACTATTATCTAGCTCCTGCACCGCAAGGCTGGCGTTTTGCTCAAAGGGGGCCGCGGGTAGAGGAGCACCGGTATCCGCAGCGGGAGACGCTGCTGAGCCAGATATGGAGGCATCGGGTAATACAGGCGGCGCTTCTAGCTGTGATGACTGTCCTGCTACTTTGAGGCTTGTTAGCGGGCGCGTTACCGTGGCCAAGAGGCCCACGACTGATTCCATTATCGCAGGAGTTCGAAGAAGGGATTGTCGGTCCAATAAACCCAATAAAAGGACTATTGGGTAATGTGTTTGTTTATCCTTGCCTTTTCCTTTTTTGCCGACAACCTTACGAAGCCCAATAGGAAGTTCATGTTCCGTGAGGAAAAAGAGTGACGCGAGTTCATTGGAGTTGACAATGTAGGTCAAGCCTTCCAAGCAGCGCAGCGCTATCAAGTCTGGCACGGTTTCCATCTGAGACGTGGGTAGAGCAAGGGCGGACAAGTAATCGGGGCTGGCTTTTGTTTTTCCGGCTTTTGGGGTTTGTGGTTTAGAGTTGCGAACTGACATCTGCGCGAAGCTTTTGTCGACCGCGGTTAAATCTCCGGTTCCATCTTGTAGAATGCTCAAAAGCAGGTTGAAAAGTTCTGTGCGAGTTTTTGCATTTTCGCACAGATTCACAAGAATTTTGAAGAGGAGGGTCTTCTTCAACACTTGAGGGAAGAAAAGCAGGCGGACAAGGACTGCAACTCCATTTTTGTCCAATAGCTGTATAGCATCATGCTGTGGTGAGTATTTGCGAGGGGCGGCTGAGGCTGCTGGCACGCCGCGAACAGCAGACCGAGTTGTCAGGTGCCGGCGGGGTTGTATAGTGTCGCGATACGCTCCAGCCTCAGCGATCATGTGCGACGGGAGGCTTTGAATAAATCCTTCATCTTGCTCCATCAGGACAGCTTGGCGAAGGGTTGGATCGAGGCTGGCTATGAAGCTTGCCGGATCTATTTCTGCCGGGGCTCCAGTAGCAGTCGTCCCAGTCGCAGCAGTATCCTCATGTCCTCGCCGTGCTCGTTCCATGGCCTCTTGTTGGATTATTTCGGCACGAATCTCGGGTGGCAAGGCATCTAAAAACTCTGAACTGATTTGGGAGTCTGGAGGACGCTCAATTTGTGCGGCGCGTTGGTCTCGTACATGCTGATTCAGAACCTCTTCCCGCATGTCATCAGGAAGTGCCTCTAAAAACGTGGGATCAATGCCAGTATCCGTGATATCCACGGCGCTCCCGTGTATCATTACTGTGACGCGTTCAGCTGGCGGCGGTGGAATTGATGGCCCAGATGAGGTCTCATTTGAAACTTGGGGTGTTGGGCCTGTTCCAGCTGGAGGTTCTGGGCTCCCAGCTGGCGCTAGCCCATCCGACACATCAACCATGACTGTATCGACATCAGTGGTTGTAACAACATCTTGCATGGGCTGATCAGGCAAGTCTGTGGTTGCGGGAACAGCGATCGATGATTCGCGGGTCTCCGGAGGTACGACAGAGACTGGGATTGACTCGGAAGTCATTTGACCTGCTGTCATGTCAACTTCAGCAGGTGCGGCAACCTCTTTGTTCGCTTCAGCATCTCGCAATTTAGCAGCGGCAGCTTCATCTTCCTCTTCTCGCATTTTGGCGGCTTCTTCCTCCTTTAATTTGGCTTCCTTAGCGGCTTCTACAGCTGCTGGAAGGAGAACAAGCGAAACATGATTTGCCAACCTGCCAACGCGCTCAGCAACAAAGTCGCCGTTAAGAATCTTGCTTTCCTCCGCCCAACGTTGTAAGGTCAATAGTGGATCAAATTCCCGCACAGGCCTCTGATTCTGAGGTCGGGGAGCCCTTTCAACACGTATTGCAGGGTAGCCTCCTTGTTGACCTCGGCGATGCTGCAAGTAGCTTCTTTCCAAGTTGACCAATGTTCCTGAAGGAACATCAAGGCGGAAGGTTTCTGGACCACCCCCACCACGATAACTTGTCATGATATGCTGGACCAATTGAACCGTTCCATTGCCAACAATCTCAGAAATCGTGTCAAACAGCTCCGTTGTTCCCGCGGTGATGACGCGGTTCGCGTGACGATTGGACCTGTTTTGTGGTCCCGAAGCACGATTAGTTGAGGCAGTTGCATCAAGAAGAAGGGGATGTGTCGTCGCTTCGGGTGGGGGCGCGGGGGCATTTCGAGCGCGACCGAATACTTGTATGTTTTCATCTCCTAGAGCTAGATTCAGCTCAATACCAATGGGCAAATGTCTAATATACCTCCAGAGCGGTGCCGGCGTGGCGCAAACAGACTTCCTAGGTCGCGACTAACGCCCGCATTCAGATCTCCAAAATGAAACACATCATCAGAGCTGAAGATGCCATTCTCCATCACATATTCTTCATCAGATGACGCCACGTCAGGCTCATCTTCCTCCTCGTGTATAACTTGGATAGGGACTGCAGATTCACATCAGCGTGATGCTCTGAGCGGCCAATATGCATGTCAAAGCCGCACCTCTACGTTCATCATCATCATCGCCTTCATCTGCCGCTGGCCGTAGGGACTCTGGTTCAACCTGAATATCCTGAGGCATCCACGTTAGAAGTTTATTCACAGCCAGTACAAGCCTCTTACCTCCCACATCATTTCTTCATCCCCTTCCTCCTCATCTTCGTCTCCTTCGCCCTCATCATCATGATCGTCAGCCTCTGAATCATCGCCCTCATCTTCATGGGTGTGCTCCACAAGGTCATCTTCATCCTCATCATCCTCATCCTCATCCCCCTCTTCCCATTCACCAACATGCCGTGTTCCATCATCCAATACTGCTTCATCTCCTTCGTCTTCGGTATTTGAGGTGTCTTCGCTACCTGTTTCATCTCCAAAGTCCATTTCAACATCATCGTCCTCGTCCTCGTCGTCTTCATCCATCTCATCATCGTCATCAAATTGGCCATCATCCATCTCCTAGATATAGTCAGATTGGGCGGTTATGAAGACGTATGGAACCTACTCCGCCATACATGCCAAGCGCTGAGTTTCGATAGAGATCGGGAGTTTCTTCACGGCCAGCATCATCCAAGTTGTCATCGCCGTTGGAGTCGAGGGAAGATACGCTTTCAGCTTTAGCACCATCTCCGTTGTCCTTATGTTTCGCTGAACTTCTGCTCATCTTTATTGCAACTTTTGTCCTGTGTATCATTGTAGCACGGTCTTTTGCATGCGGAAGATTTGAAACTTACAAGTACTCCAACGGCCTCAAAATTGAGGCGACTGCGCTTCGAACGTTCGGATAATTGAGATCGATTTCAGATAATGCCGTTGTGAGGGTAGAGACGTAATTTTTCTCAAGCATGACCTTGGCAATATGCGTTGGAATCTCCTCTTGCTGCTTGCGAGATGAAGTATTGAAGCGGACAGTCAACAAACGATGACATAGGTCTGCCAATGCCAAGAGACGTCCATATCGAGATTCCAATTTATCAGAGGGCGACACTTCTTTGATAGCGCGACTGATCGTCTCCAAAACAAACCGCCTCACTGAGACTAGATCATGGGAAACCTCTTTCGTGTCTTGGGCCGATGAACTGTCCACGCAAAGGGCGACAATGACAGACATTGCCCAATTACAGAGAGTGATCCTGTTGCGAGCCCGTGGGCTGGGTTGAGGGTGAATGGTCCCATACGTGATAAGTTCAGTAAGCAGGAACTGCAGGGTTGCGTTCCTGAACTTGTTTATGGGTTCTTTCGCTGGCGTTTGTGACCTCCGGCGCGGTGAATATGAAAGGAATGCGAGCTTGCATTGGTCATAGGAGAACAACAACTCGGTCAGACACTGCATCAAGAAACACAAGTACTGGTACTTGTCATAGATGTCGACGCCGTTGACCGACGGTGAAGACGATTCTGGAACCAGGCTTGAATCTTGGCGCGCAATGTATGGGGTATCGGAAGCCATATCAGGGCTTAGGTTAGCCTCAAGCGGAGCAGGATCAAGTGGTGGGATGTCGTTTATGATTTTCAGAGTGCTCATCAGCTCCCCAATGAGTAAATGGACCAAAGTTTCGACGTCCTTGTTAGCAACGGTCCCATTACCAGCCCCAGTGGTAGATGCTTGCACATCTACGTGCATATCCATTGCATCTCCTGTATCTGGCTGTAGAGCTTTGGCTTGAGGTTCTGTCTTGAGGCTGATATGAGGGGAAGACGAGAATGGCTGCCCCAGTTGGCAAAGGCTTTTGGTCGCTTCGATGAAGATTTCTGAATCACGAAGGGCCATAGCGCTGCAGTTGCGGACAAAAGTATGCACATCTACAACGCGAGTCCGGGGTTGGGAAAAATAACGCTTTACGCCAAGGTTCATAATACGCTCGAGTGTTGGCACGTCTTCCACAATGTGTCGAAGTATGATTGCAATATAGGAAGAACTGCCAGCTACGGCTGATTCCCGTATTCGATGGAACACTGAAATTAAGCCACTTTGTGCGACAAATTGACGAGCCATCTCTTTATCACGCGTGAATAGGACAAGCAGGCGCAACACCGAGAGTAACTCATCTGCTGGCAAGTCCTTTATTGTTAAGAGGCGCAGGCAGAACTCGAAGACAATATTTCGGGCTTCCAAGGGTGGCGGTCCGTAGAAGAGTGGCTCAGTAACAATAGCATCATCCTGTTTAGGCAGTGATATAGAACGTGGCTCAGCAGCCAGTGTGAATAGAGCTTCAGTGACGAGAAGATGGGCTGCAAGCCAACGGGGAGGATGCTCAGGGTCGATACTTGACAACAGGAGAGCTAATAAATGCTCCATAAGAGTTGTTCGCAATTGACTATCAAGCAGCGACGGAGTCTCGCAGAGTATTAGAGCAAGCAAGCGACATCGATTGGCGAGGGGTTGTTCTCGTACATCATAGGCAGATGGCGAGAAAGCCTTAATGTCATCGACCAGGTCCTTGACCGCCTGTTCTCGGTGAGAAGTGCTTGATTTTGTGAAGGCAGCATGGAGGTCGAAAAGCAGGGATATGTGGTCATCGATCAAAGTGAGAGATTGGCGACTCATGGTACTTCGCAGCGACTCTCTTCCCTCATCCAGTACTTTGCGCCACTCTTCTGGTGTTTTCCCTGGTGCTGTTGCAGAAGGGAGAGGCAACCCATCGGGTGATACTGCAGCATCCGCCGTCTCCGTGTGCTCGGTGCTTCCACTCGTTACTGGGATTTCTGTTTCATCTGAGTGTGATTCGTCAGGCACGACCTGAATTTGAGCATCTGGGTTGGCTGGCTCGGGCTCTGGATCTGGATCTGGAGGCAAAGGGAAAGAATGAACTAATAATAGATCGGTAGCGGCGTTGACGTTGTTATGTGTGCGAGTCAGAGCGCGTTCTGCTGCAGAGCGAGGAAAACCCATGTCTGTCAACATCTGAATGCGGGTTTCGTCTGGTCCTGTTGGTCGTGTAAAGATAGCTGGCGCCGCGGCAGGATCCAAGGTAGAGTCAGTTCTGGATTCTTCGTTGTCACCGGCGACAAGCTCCAGAACAGTCCGTACAACAGAGCGAATGACACTTATTGGTGACTGTATGAGCCAGTCTGCCTCCCACAAACTCCGGATCAAGGGAAGTGTGGCTGCTCGAAGCTTAACCAGGAAGTTGTGAGGCTCAAAATAACCCGGATCCGTGTCATTTTTATCGCGCGTGATGATGAGGAGGGTCTGACCGGATTCAAGGAGTGGCTTCGAAGTGATGACGGGAAGGATTAAATGTAATGCAACCTTGATCCCGCCGTATGCGTGCATTAATTCCTTTCGATGTTGCTCCAGACGGCTTTCCTCCTTGATAGCAACGACGCCGGAAATTGTCACCAACATTTGGTTACAAACCTCGACAATCTTATCGAGACCGCCAGCGCGATAGAAGGCGAAGAGTTGAACAGTATGAAGGGTGCTTGTGGTTGGGCGCTCTGCAAAATTTATTGAGAGGCTGTGGCGTAGAATAACTGTTACCCTCACCATCAACAAGCAAGAGAATAAACAGGCCAAATATCACACTGTAGTACGTATACATGGAGGTTAAATCGTCTGCTTGAATTTAAGTTAGTCAACCTGATTAGCGGACTTGGCAGCTTACGAGAATGTCGGAGGCTTAAGTGCTTCAACATAATATCTGCCACGATTGTTGAAGATTCGGAGATTTGTTTTCTTTGAGCGGCATCAGGATTACGCCGGGCATGGAACATCTTGACCATTGCTGAATGCTTAATCAATATGGAATTGAATCATTTATGTGTGACAAACTTACCTTGGAAGAATGGTGCAAGAGCACCAGGAAGGCCGTGTGTCAGATGTTTGAGTGCCGCAGCATTTAAATCTCGTGGCCCATCGTCTTTAGCGACCTCTTTGACGGAGACTGGAGAGCCATCAACATTCATTTGAACACCGTTGCTGGCGCTTGCAGTATTAGCAACGGGCGCTTCAGATTCTGGCAGGCGTATAGCTGATGCATTTGGTGAAGTCTCCATTGGAGATGGAGCAGGCGTTGACTGTAGCTCAATCCCCTTTGAAGTGAGAGCTGCGCTGAAAGCGATGTTTTCCCAGATGGTTGCCTGGTGTAGGGCACCCAGGTCAGTCACAACTTGCGTTGAGGTGTTATTCATGAGGGTTTGAAGAAGTCCGATCGCGGCTCGCCCATGTGCATAACCAGCAGTTGCAAAGACATCGGACAGCAAGGTGATGCGGATATATAGAGTAACCAAACTTCGAAAGCGCGCGTTAGCATCCTCCGCTTGGTCCGAATCTGCATATTTATAAATAAATCCATGTCACGAAAATAACGACAAACCCGACCTGTTATATCAACCAACGAGATAAGTTTGGATTGATCCTCAATATTGCCCCAAAAGAACTGAGTCTCGGCCAACGACTCCTTTACGAGTTGGGCCAGATGTAGCAAAGTCTCGTTGGTTGAGACCTCGATCATTGTCCGCATGACTTGCACCATGGAGTCAGAGGCCACACTGTTTGCAAAATCATATGGCAGGCAAGGGAGTGCGGTCAGTTTACCGAGACGAGTCAAGCCATCGGTAGTGGTGATGAAATCGTTACAATGAGGCGTGTGTTGGAAAAGGCCTTCTAAGAACTTGAATGGGGATTAGATTGAGAGCTATCCAGAAAGACGAAATAGGTTCACCCGACCAAGAACATCAATGAAGGAGACGACGATATTGTCATGAACTTTAGGGGATGGGTCCTCTTCATCAACATCCATGCTCATGGCTGCATCAGCACTTTCCTTCACTACAGAAGAGGGCGCCCCGCTATTTTCGGAGGTCTCCATCGCCATTTCATTTGAGGGAGCAAATTTTGATGCGGGTAGAAGCCGATACCATTGACGTATATTCTCGGGAATAACGAAGGATTTGCCAAGTTCCTCAATTGCCGACATCGTTGATTTCAAAGCATCAAAGACGGCGGCTTTCAAGAGTGGATGATGTCTGATCAGTTCGTCAATAGCAGTCCCTATTAAAACTGCATTCTCCTTGTCAACCAGGACTTTGAGGTGGCGGTCAGATGTGAAGATGCTGAAGATTCCTGGTATGATACTGGGGTACCTTGCTAATTGGGCCTGCCCAACTTCATTTAGGCAAAGAGCACCAATAGCATTGGGAATCGCTTGGATGACCTATCTTAATTGTCAAGCGCATGTCGTGTGAGAAAGAAGGATCGTCACCTCGATCGCAGGCTCTATCCCGATTTCGATTGCTTTGTAGAATGCTTCAGGTAGTCCAGACTCTTGAATTATTGCCAACGATGTTGGCTCATTATGAACAAAGGTCGACATGATATTGATCGCTTACATCGTAAATGTGAGTCAATGCATTCGGGCAAAATGAACAGAATCATACCTATTGGTAAGATACTCGTCCCAAAAAGTCCGCGATTCTGAATGATCTTCTTAATGGATCTCAGAAGAGTCATGTCTATCAGGCCACGAAGACCTTCCGCAGTGCCCGATGACTGCATCATTCGGTGCATGGACCGAAGGATATGCTTCAATACAGCGACCCGGGACACTGGTAACACTAACAAAAGACACTGATGAAATTGATGTAGTACCAGAAGTCAAACGACCTACCCGATGCTGTGCTAATTTCATGGGGCGGTGTGAGGCCCCCCCAACGTTCTATGTCGAAATCAATCTCGTACTAGAAGTAACATGTTAATTGAACAACAAGGTACACAAAGCAGAGAATGTCATACTTCAATCCTCTCGACAAGTACATCAACACCTTTGGCAGCGCAGAAAAGATTGAATGCATTCGTGAAGCTATACAACACATTATCGACCAATTGCATGGTTTTCGACACCACAGGTAGCCGGACGGGAGATTTGTTCTCGATCATTTGGATGAGCAACGGGATGAGACCTGCGCCGACAACCATATTTCCACCTGATGCATGGGAGGCAATGTATGTCAGGAATGACAGCATGGCTTCTACAAAGGCCTGGGGCACTGTGGAGGCCGGATCTGAAACATCAGCCACGGTTTTGCGGACAAGAGCCATGAGAATCCCATGATTGACACCTGCATTCACAGCAGTCAGTACCTCTTGAATCTTACCCCTATATCTAGCCAATGCATCTAATGCTGCTATAGCAGCCGTCTGCACATGTATAGGGATGCCATGGTCGACTTGAAGTAACTCAGCAACATGCACAATCAAGTCAGGCTCATATAAGAAGATTGAGTTCGACGCTTGGGCCTCTGGATGAGTATGTCCATAGATAGCGATTGAAAGCAGGCGAACGATTGCTAGTTTTTCGCGATCGACTTGTTGACCTTTCGTCAAAGCCTTTGCTGCTCGGATTCGGCAAAGAAGTTCAAACTTCTCCGATTCAGGGATAGAGAACTCGTCCATTTTATCGGCAAGAATGTTCATTATAGGCGTCGTCAGTATCGTTTGCTCATCAATATGGATAGCTGATGCGTTGGATGAGGGAGCAGTGACCTTGCGTGGTGACAGAGAGGCCGCATCAGGCGCATCGGTTTCAATTTTGTGCGTCTCGTGTTTAGCGGCAGTGACATCCGCCTTGTAAAAGGTAAAGTTGACTTCATGAGCTTCGGTGGGAAGGGCTTCCAGCTCTGCGTTGTGCTTCTGACCCGTCAAATCCACAAGGCTAACTCCAAACTCGCGTAAGTTTGGCCAACGTTTGGCTAAAGATTGCAAGCGGGGTGTGGAGATATTCAATGCATGGGAGACAGAGGGCTGCGCAGAGTATTGCTGTGAGGGGCGAAGTAATAGATTCAGCGACAAGATGAGAATGTCAAGATCTGAGGTAAGAAGAAGACTGTTCAACCGCTGTTTCCATGGTCAGACTTAAATTTTGGACCAAACGATCTAGTACTGACATCATATGAACCAAACATTTTTCGGTTCGTAGAATTTTCGAGTAGCATCCGTTCAAAGCGAAGAATTTCGGATATGAGTCTCTTCGTCGTGGGGGTAAAGGGATTGAGCTGAAGTTTATCGACGTCGTAGGCCACAATGTATTCTTCCAGGATGGCGTCAAATCTGTTCAGGACCTTAATCCATGCATTGAGATCGGAACGAGGCCATTGCCAAGTATCTATCTGAGATAAAACGTGAACGAGTTGTTCCGTTGTAGTATTGAGTAGTTTTGTTATCAGATCTACTACTGGGGGAGGCTATAGAGTGCGATTTATCAGACAGGGCAGTCGAAGCAAGGGGAGGATACACACTGGTGGAACGACCCTTTTTGACTTGTGAAGGATCTTCATTTTCCACGACTGTGTCGGGGAGAGAAGAGGCCTGGTATCCTGGTTATGTTATTCAGAGGAATGAGCAAGATACAGCAAAGATAGAGCTTGTTAGTGAGTCGATGTGACCGGTCTGGACCAAACTGCGAAGCGACCTCAAATTGCTGACGCAATTGTTGGTGGTCACGCGTCTGTCACAGCAGTGTTCTACTCACAATACAAAGCTGCGCCGCGACTCAGACGCGTCTACCAAGACTAGAGGCTACCAACATGGCTAAGAGGAAATCCGAGGCCATCAATAACAAGGACGATGCGTCTACTAATGACGCGTCTAACTCACCAGAAAGCAAGGCAGGTGACTAGTTTTCCTCGTACGACAAAATGAAACTCTCGCTAGGAAAACTCCAACCATCACAACAATCCGTCGTTAGCTAAAAAGTTGAAAAGAGATCTTGACACCTCTGCGGTTCGTGAATTTCAAACCTCCCAGAAGGGCCTAATGATTAAGTGCTGTTACAGGGAGAAACATTACTGAAGGTTTCTGTCACGAAGAGCACCAACAGTCTTAAGACAGCCGCAAACGGGGATAAATATATTGATCTTGGGAAGAAGAAACGCGCGAGCGTCAGTATCTTCAAAGGAATTCCGCTACTAGACATAAGAGAATACTATGGCCTAGAGGGCGAAGAGAAACCTGGGAAGAAAGGAATATCCCTAACTCTGGAACAGGTCTGTATCACTCTGACGTCCCCCCGCTCGAGTTTTTAATGGGGCCAATAGTGGGAAGTCTTCAAATCAAGCTCAGATACAATCGATGTCCTGCTCCAGAAACAGAATTATTGATGGGCATGTCCACCTAATATCAGAATCTAATCCTTGCCCAAGTTATATGCCTCAAACCCCATCCGTAACCAACCAAAATGATGATGGACCTTTATTATACCAATTAACTCAAACCAGCTGCAGCTCTATGTGCACCTTCCAACCCCTTGTTCCATAAGCCTCGCCACCAGTCTGCCGATTGTACCAGGTATGATTCAATATCCATCCAAATCTCGATAAAGCGCAATTGGGTATACGACGTTTCAAACCTCCTGTGATAACAAGTGTATCATTCAATAAAGAATGGAAGACAAAAGAATTGAGCGTACCACCAACAAGAAAAATAGCTGCCCAACAGATTCAGAGATAGGAGTCCTCTATCTCGCATCGTTTCGATCAAGCGCTTTCGATCATCTCTCCAAACAGCATAAGTACAATACTTTGCCGTGATCAAGAAAATACGGATCTGAGAAGAATCAGCTAGATTTTTCATGACAGATAGATAATTACATTTGAATGAGTGGTCATCAGGGCATGATCCAGGCTCCTATTGCCAGTGTAAATGTTTGTGATCATTTGAAAATTTAATATGCGCACCGAGTTAGATCGTTTAGCTTCAAGACCATAAGGACTCGTCGTGGTATGCGTCTCAGCACATCAAAAACAGACAAAAGCAGTCCCTCTCGATTTATGACGGCGCTGCGAATCGCTTCCATTTCTTCGTCGGACTGGGGCATCATATCTATCATACCTGATGCGCGCTTGAAGTCAGCATCTGTGGTTTCCCAAGTACCTTCCAATGCAGCTCGGCCAGTGATCGCGGCTTCAAAAACAGGGTACTGCGTTTGTCAGGGATGTAGCTCTATTGTGACGCTATTACTCACTAGATCGGGACCAATGTTGCCAACGAGTTGCGCATATTTTCGCCTGTCAGCAACCACATCGGGTGATGCAGATGCAATCAGTGAAAGCCATAGCTTGCTATAATTCACGCGTAATTCATCTTCCAGATCGAAATACAAGCCATGATCCAACAGCACGATTTCAAAATTATATGGTGAGTTCGACGCATGCGGCTTTGGTCGTATTAATAGATTTCCTATGAGTGGTCAGATAAATTTGGTTACCACAACAGTCGCTTTACCAGGATGGGGGTCCTATGAAGAAAATGATGAGCCAGAAGCCCATGGACATACAGGGTGAAACATACCGCGTGGAAAAAGCCGTTTATAAAAACCATCTGGCTAAATATACGAGACAACTCCAAGGCCACTTTGTTGCGATCGATATTACAGTCGGCAAGATATCTTAGGTCATCCACCCGACCGCCCTGAATGTATTCCATGATGAGTACCCGCTTGTTCGCAGTAATAATCTCTGGGATATATAAGGATGTATGGCTGTTGACAAAGTCCCTGGACGCCCCAGCAGCATTAGCTGCTTCGTGAACAAAATTCATTTCCTTTGGCAGATTCGATCGCATTTCTTCCTAAAAAGGCGGTGGTTAAAATAAATTTGGGAGGGGAAGACAGAGCCATACCCCAAGCCAAGTAAATTCGAATTCAGGGAACCAGTATTTAATCCATCCTAATACATGTCGGAAGTTAATACAGTACCAGCCATGTAATGTACGCTTACCCAAAGTTACTTCAACCATTTCCATATCTATATCACAAAACTCGGCAAGGTGGGGGTGTTGGATCTAGAATGTATAAAATAAATCCGACCGCTCAAAAGAGAACCTACCTTGACCGCAACCCTCTTCCCAGAAGGCCTATGATGCCCAATGTGTACTTGAGCTAAGCTGGCGACACCAATGGGTATTGGATCAAAGTCGTCAAATAGTTCGGACAGGGGAGTACCCATGTCGTGGAGGAAGAGGGCCTCGATAGCTTCAAAAGGTGTGGGCTCGCATTGGTCCTGCAAAGGCCTCATAGTCATCGTCCACTCTTGTGGAAGCACCACCAGAGAAGCCATATGTTGACCCATTTTTATAAACACACCTGTTCACAGATGAGTTGTGTGTTCGCCAGGAGGACTCGATTACCTACCGCCGTTCGCCAGCAAAGCTTTTAGCACTCTTCGAGCACTACGTGTATGGCAAGCAGAATATTCTTGATCTCGATTGTCGTCCGAATCATATTGACGGGTCTGAGTCCTTTTATAATCTAGGGCACTGAGGATCGCGGCACCTGATTCATTCACGACATGACAACGGCAGTGTAGAAGTCAGCTTAATAAATACCTGCAACCCTGGAGCATCTAATTGTAGCAAGTACCGAGTGCCTGAAAGGCTGCCACTTTTCAAAGGCGACAAAACCCGTGGCACTGAGGAATACAGCGGCTGAGGAGCATATGACGAGGCGCCTTGCCACGTTCGGAGGACGATGTGAAGGACGAGATGTGGTCGCTACGCAGCGCTGTGTGATTCTTGGAAAACATGGACAGTGTCGAATGCAGCCATGCCTCCAACCATGGATCATGTTAAATAAAATGGGCAAGCTGTTTTCGATTAGAAAATTGGCCCGTGAAAATTATGTAAGCCGTACCTCAAGCCAAGTTTCAAACGTCGTTCCAATGTGTTGTTTAGCATCCCACCTTAATGCAACGTGCTTATCTATTAGCCGAGCCTACACCGGCACCTAGTCTCGTAAGAGGCTTCAACTTCAGACTCGGAGGTCCCGTTGGTGCACTCTCCTGGAATCCAACATACAGTTTGATATCCACGTGTATTTTAACTTGGCGCCTACCAAATACAGAGTACTCAGCTTCGGTGAGGCGCGACCAACCAAAGCAAGGGACACCAACCATATAAAGGACGCCTGAATATTGTATGAAAACAGTTCACGTCGTTGGTGGCGGCCCAGCGGGTGCATATGCTGCTGCTGCCCTTGCACAAGAGGGCATCCAAGTCACTGTTTTCGAAGCAGCCAAATTCCCTCGGTTGATATATTGTCGACGCTCGCACCTTTACTGAGCGATTATCCATAGGTACCACATCGGAGAAAGCATGTTCCCATCATTGGCAACCTTCCTTCCATTTATTGGCGCAGAAGAAAAACTCAGAGCACATGGCTTGTGTGTAAAGGTAACCCCTCTCATGTTTCTCGCAGCAACGAGCGTATCCGTCAATAAAGCAAGGCGCCGCCGTTAAATTTAACCAAAACAAACAGGAGGGATGTGCGTGCTAACCATGGCTTAACAGGACCGTCGACTAATGCCCTGATTTTTGCGTTTTAGATACCGACTTCGTCGGATCGGACCCCAACAACGGGTCTTGGACCGTCGTAAGTGATTTCTTGGGGTCGCACTTAGATCCACCTATCTTACCCAAATTCAAAAGATACGATCAGAATTTGATCTCTTCCTCTTGGGTCATGCCGCAGAATCTGGTGCCGTTGTACATGAAGAGACCAAAGTGAACAAAATCACCTTTGCCGTTATCAAGATGGAAAAGGCCTAAGGCCTATCAGCGCGAACTGTTCTTGCAACGAAGAGAACTCTTTTGATCACCTGGTTGACGCCTCCGGACGCGATGGCATTATGTCAACCAAAGTTGGTAACCACTTCCCCTCTCCTGGAAACGAGCTTATGAACTTATTTAAATTAGTATCTGAAGAACAGAAAGATGAACAAGTCACTCCATAATGTCGCGTGTTGGTCCTATTGGACCGGACACAAGCAGTATATGCCTGGTATCCATCGCCATAATGCCGTGGTTTGAGGCGTTAACAGGCAAGTGCAGTTAGAGCCATTCCAGCTCTAGCCTCGGCTCTGTTCTTAGATGAGAGTGGATGGGGTTGGTTTATTCCACTTCATAATGGAACGGTATGCTGCACTGCATGCGCTAGCACCATTCCCTAATGTTATTTGTCAATGGGAGGTGTCCGTTGGTATTGTGATGGACAGCGCAACTAGTGCAGCCAAGGCGTCTTCAGGACAAGCCTCGTGTATTACAGGAGAACACACTCTCAAAGGCCACTATTTAGACCAGCTCCAGTTTGTCCCAGGTCTGAAAATGCTGTTGGAAGGTGCTTCACTGAAGGAAGATGGCGAAGACTACATTGTTAGAAGCGCCAGGAATTTCATCTATGCTACAGAACAATATGTTGGAGATCACTTCCGGTTGATTGGTGATGCATCTGGTGTGTATATTTGGATCTTGTCCCAGGAAGATGCTAATCTGGTCATTTGTGGCAGCCTTTGTCGACCCGATCTTCTCGAGTGGTGTCCACCTCGCCTTATTGGGAGGCTTAACAGCGGCTACCACCGTGGTGGCCTCAATCAAGAACCAATGTAGTGAGGTTGAAGCTGCCCACTTCCACGACGTTAAAGTTTCGACTGCATATACTAGGTGTGTGGCGAACCTCAAATGCACCACGACCAAGCAGGGATTGACACTCCTTGTTCCAGATTTCTATTGGTTGTCATGAGTGCATATAAGCAAATACGCTCGCAGCTAGTCGACGTCCTCGTTGATGTTGGCGAGGATAATTTTGACCAAGCGTTTGACATCCTCAGACCAGGTAATCCATATCAGCATCACCCGTGGACTATGGATTAAACATCCGCTTCCTCTCAAGTTATTCAGGGCTTGGCTGACGTTGGAAAGACTGTCACTGGGAATGAATTGCAGAAAACAATTGATTTCTGTGAACGTCTGTCTGCGCGATATCATGTTACGCTGCCCACTGCCGACTGAAGATGTGCTAGATATATTCGCCCCTACTGACCCCACGATGCATTCTGCGGTAGGGGCTCGTCTGGTCCCAGACCTTCTCAGCGAACGCTCCATTGTTTTCCGAGACGGTCAATAGTGAGGACGGAGTTGCTCATCGGGCCAACGCCCACAAGGCTGTCGACACCTTGCGTAGAGCGTCTGACGATTTTGAGGTCGGTAGTGTCAATGGTTATGTCGCTCAGTTGCAACAGGGTTCGTTAGGCCTCATCAAGGTGTGTCTTAGGCCTCGCCGCTCCTCACGTCTGTACGTAAGGACGGTACCTGTGGTGATGGGGGCAGAGGGTCGGGCCAGCGGGATGACTGATCGCAAGGCCAACCTGGCTGGGCCTTGCTTGAGTCTGTCCATGGTTGTGTGAATATAATGAAGGAGAGGTGGCTGAGAATAAAAATGAGATGGAAGGGTGGAAGGATGACGGCGAGCTGGTATTGTTAATATAATGTAGGTAAGGAGAAGAGACTATGTAAGGATTTGCTCCCGCCTGGCAGGTTCGCCGGGGGCGGCACATCGTGGACAATGTTGAATGTTTTGTTTTACTTATCTTCATCAGCTAATCAAAACTTATGCTATTTATTTTACGACCTCTCGTCGCAGATGGTTAAAAAAATCCTGGGTAAGGGAACCCCTTGGGGCAATGTAAACAACTATTGGTATGTCTATAGGTACTCATCAAAGCTATGGACGGAGCTGCTCAGGGTGTGCAGCACAGCATCCCAGTTTTATTAGAATATTTGTTCTGTTAAAATGAAGGGAGGCAGGAAGTGGCAGAAAAGCAACCATTAGACAGATATATAACCATTACGGCTCTGAGTCCTTCGTGGTCGAACAGTGGAACATAGGTGGGAGATAACATCCTTTAACATGTACGGAACCTCTTGCCAAAAATCACGATGGCTGGAGGTATATGAATATATTGATATGTTGACTTGATGAAGCAATACTCACGGAATAAGGTCTGCACCACGTGCACCGTAGGTCGAATAGTTGTAATATGCACCTACTCCAAAGTAGGCAACAAATGAAAGCAGAACGCTGAAGGTGTGCGCTTAATGGACACCGCAGTCAGATCTGCAGATAACACGTACACAAGGAAAAACCATCCAATGCCGCTGCCGACGCTTTTCTCGGGAACGCCGTCATCGCCGTCTTTTGGTGAGTCGCCAGTTCCTTTAATGGGGCAGCCAGCTGGAGTACTCCATTCTAAGTCAATGTGACTGCCATCGTAGCCTATAAACTTCGGATCTGACGGTGTCTCGGTGTCACAGAAGAGGGTCAAACTGAAGATCTGTGCGACCGGTGTTGCATTCGATGGGTGTGGATATTCAGGTCCGTTAATGAGGATGTTAAGGTACTTTTCGTCTGGCACAGAAAACTGTTAATTCGAAACGACGCAAGGTTCATCGTGTGATCCACATACTGGTGAGATTAACGGTATACTTTGCATCCAGTTTGGAGGATTGAACAAGCGGAATGACGCTGACTACGCGGTCTCTATCGCTGCCCTTCTTGTTGACTTGTGTCAGACACGCTCTCGTTCCGCTGGGGCACTGGTTGATTTGTATTTGGTCACTGCCTCGGATCGCGGTTGTAAGGCGACGTACTTGATCATTCTCAGGAATTTCTTCCAGAGTTTTGAGGTCAGCACACAGGTCAAATCTCAATGAGTCTATGGTCGTGCTTGGAGGAGTATCGCGAGTCCTATTGACAACATGTTCTCCAGCCAAACTTGTCAGATCGAATTGTGAGGCGTTCAACGTGAGACGGCAGTCGAACTGTGGGTCCTCTGCAGCTCTTGATGCACAGATACAGAAAGAAACAAGAAACAGGAGGAGGCTAGGGGGGAGGTTCATGAGATGCGGTCGGAGTATCATAGAGCTAAAGACAAAGGTTATGAAGCACCCAACTCTGTCGTGTTGGTGGCTTACATAATATGATGCCGAAGAATAATTTCAATGAATTTCAAAAGTCAATTTAAGCATTCAATTTACGCGTCAAAACGTGTCGCCCCCCATCTACTTGCAAACCTTCCGTCGCTACCGCCCTCGCTTTTCCATCAACCGTCACCTGCCCTTGACCAGGTAGTATCACTTGCCCAGATGTTCCTGCAGGAGCGTTCACGGTTAAAGTTAGTTCGCCTTTGTCCACCCGCCATTGAACGCTAAACGATCCAAGGGATGTCTTGAAGCCTCCTTCTGCCACATTCAACCCGCTGAGCACTGGCGCCACCTTCCAAGTTACACCCTTTGGCGAGGTCACCATAAGCCCAAGGAGGTAAAAGGTCAGTGCTGGTGTAGGTCCAGTTGCCCACCCATGGCTATGGCTCGTGTATGATGTGTCAAATTCGTACCCCGCAGCAGCGCGGTATCTGCAAGTACATTTCTCAGTTATCTCGAAGGCGATGCGCAGCAACATTGAAATACCCGAGTGAGCCGTTCGCTGTAAACCCCTCCAAGAGCGTTGATTGGACAGAGAGGTTGGTGTAAAGCATGTAGCCCCACTGATATGCTTTTCAGAAATGTCTGCATAATACAACTACTACCTTAACCCCTACCTCTTCTGGAATTCAGCAATGTTGCCACAAGAAATGTGATATGCTTACCCCTATGCAACAAGTCAAGAGCCCGATCTCCGCGTCCGGCAATGAAATGAGCTTGTACCTACAGATACGCAGTCGATAAGCTTGTTCCTGTGATGCAAGGTTTTCTTTACCTCGAAACCCCCAACAAATGGAATTATCGTGTCATTTAGCTCTGGGCTTAATGGACCTATATCCGTCCAGAATTGGGTGAGACCTTCACTGATTGCCTCATTTTGGTCAGTGGATGTGGTAAGGTTGAAGAGTATTGCAAGAGCGTTGCCGTCCTGCGGGTGAAGAGACGATACATCGTTGTCGCGGAACATTCCACTAGTTTCGTCCCAAAGTAGGTCATTAAAAGCAGCCTTGATTTTTGTAGCGTTGGCTGTGAACCTGGTTACGAGCCCACTCTCGTTCAAGTGAGACGCAAGGGTAGCCCCAGTAACCAAGGCCTGTGGAGGATTAGCACCTTGGAGCTGAGAGGTTCGAATACGAACATACATGATATAAAATAGCGTTTGCTGCAGAATTCCTCCCTTGACCACCATCCCTTCCCCAGTCATTCGAAAACGCTCCTGGCACGTTCATAAGCCCCGAATCGTCCACTTGGCTTTCCAGGAACGCCATAGCCTTGGTATAATTCGCCCATACATTTTCTACAAATGCGAGGTCACCAGTGTAAAGGAAGTAATTGAATGTTCCTATGAGGGACCAGCCAATGTAAGTGTCACTCCCCTTTGCATTGATAGGTGGCCCAGAGTACTGAAGTGCTCCAGTGTTGGGATCTTGAGTGGAAAACATGACAGACAGGGCATTCTTGGTTGGCAACAGATCATTTAGAGCAACTAATTCTGTGTGCGTTGAAATGCCCATATCACCTAGATCGATCCACATGTTAGACCACATAAATCATGATTACAGCACAATAATACCAGGCCAAATGTTCCTATTTGGAGAAGGTAAGCGGTAGAAATGTTATGGATTTCTTTATAAAATCACCGATCTCTTTTAGCCCCGTCAACTAATATAGGGCCTTCTACGGGACCCCCAGTTGCGTTGTTCGCCCATCCTATTACCTTTCAATGACGATCATGTTCTCTAGCCTAAGCGCCATACCTTTGGGTCCCGGGCATGGCTGTTGCCTTGCTTGGTGTACATCGATCGTGTTCGTCTGCACCGTGTATGCTCCTGCATACCACAGCTTCGTCAAAAAGTTTGGGTCATGGAAATTAGGATCAAGTGCGGAAAAATATCCCGGATAGGCTCGGAGTTGGTCCCAGTGTGGCATGAACGTAATCTGCACTGTGACATTGGAGATTGCAACGGAAGCATCCGCATTGGAGACGATGGTTAGGAAGCGGAACCCACCCCTTTGCTCGCCGAGTGTTTGTGTGAACCTGGTGCCTGTGCGGAGCGGGGTAGGGAGGGTCTGTACACCATCAGCATCGCGCGTCGCGACAGAGTGGCAGGAGTCGTCCGAAGTTAATGGGCTTATAAATTCTGGGGACTCGGTGAAGGAGAGTGCGAGGATTGCTGTTGGTGGAGCCCGATCAATGTCGAGTGAGACCATTCCACCGACCTACAAATGCTTATAAAAAGCGATTCCCTTGACCTAGCTTTGTTCGCAAACCTCTTTCCCGAAATCGAGGACAATATAGGACCCTGTGCCGGTGAGCATGGCACTGCCTTTGACGCTATCGCCAACCAAAGCTTGAGATCCTTGGACGTTACCATGTATGTCATGAACTGCAGCTGGGCGGACTGTCCGAGAAAATGGTGCAAGGTTGAACTTATCCCATGGACCGGGTGGTGCGACACTTTTGCAGAGGGTCCCAAGTGCCAATAAGGTAATGTAGTGGAGAAAGAACATTGTAGCGCGTGTATGAAGGCCCCATCGCACCGCTCAATTTATGTTCTTTGGGGTGGAGAAGTTGGCTCATATGATTTGACCGTGTTCGAAAGTTGCCGTCCCATGGTAGATGTGAGCATTGCACTGCATACCCCATGGCATAGGTTAATATGGTATGTCTTGTCTATCACAAGGTACAAGAGATGTGCGCGAGGAAGTCGAAGGTGGTTTGCAACACATGAATCCTGGAATATTACATCATGCGATGCAGACCACCAATGACCTTTCTTACATTTTAAATCGAGGTGATATATTTTGGACTCCAGAATAGTACTAGGTCCTAGATTTTGTGACCCAAGCGCAGCTGTGTGGCGAAGCATTCAATTTACGCGTATGTCGCCCCCCATCTACTTGCAAACCTTCCGCCCTTGCTTTTCCATCTGCCCTTGCCAAGGTAGTATCACTTGCCCAGACGTTCCTGCAGGAGCATTCACGGTTAAAGCTAGTTCGCCCTCGTTTGATTGCCATTGAAAATATAGTGGAGAAAGGACTTTGTAACAAGGTGCGGAGATGAATTAAACAAACATACCACGTCGACTTGATTGGCTTGAAGAGCTCCCGCCTCGAATTACTTAACTAGTTGTTGAGATCAGCAGAGAAATGCAATGCATACTGATGAGAGGTGGATGCTAAATAAATGAGTGACTCAGTGAGTGAAGCAAGCTGGACGTGAATGCATATTCAGATCGTCACGTGCCTCATGGCCCTTCACCTGATGCGTACGCGTCTCATTTCCAACAGCCAGTGTATCCACACCTTACCTTAGATAACGCCATGGCTGGCCTCGAGCATCTAGTATCGCTCATATATCACGAGAAACAACAAGAAGGGTCGATGCTTTGTGCCCAGCATGCTCTCAACTCCCTCCTCCGTGAGACCCATTTGATTGTCATATTCAAAGGTGATACTAACGTTGTGTATTCAACTAGAGGGTAATTATGTGCGTTTCCTGACTTCTTTTGCTCTTAATGACGTGTAATAAATGGTCCCAAGTTCACCGCTCCTGATCTATCGGACATCGCAAGAAATCTCGATACTCTGGAAGAGCGATACGACGACAGCAACACTGGAAACACCAGCACCAACATGGACGATACGGGTATTTTACTGCTGTAATAAATTATATTCTTACCCTTAATTATTTGTTGGTCAGGCTTCTTCTCGGTTCAAGTTCTGGACAGTGCACTGAAGGTTTGGGGTCTCAAGTAGGTGCGGTGCCACTGCGGGTCGAAGTAATATGCTAAAGTTGAAATCTTTGAATCAGCCTTGCAAGGTGGCGGGGAGAGAATATGAGACCGTACCAGGATCATCCACAGTGCGTTCCCTCTCAGATCATGTCAATACAATGACTGACAGATCGACTAAGCACCCAACTTGCCTTTATTCTTAACTTGGAGCAACACTGGTTCACTCTTCGCCGATTTGGCCCAGCTGATCCTAATATCGAGAGAGACCTGGGCGAAGGTCACTGGTTCAACTTGAACTCATTTCTCCTAACGCCAGAGTGGGTCGGAAAGACGTATCTTGGAATGGTCTTACAACAGGCTGAGGCGGAAGGCAAGTGGCTTCATAGAAAGGACCTGTATGATTGCTAATTCCTTCTGCCAATCAGGGTACTCTGTGTTCGCTGTAGTTCAAGCAGAACCACATTCACCGCTTGCCCTTCCTCGTACAGAAGCCGACGAGGTCGCATCCACACTTGCTGAACCAACTTCGTCTGCGTGCCCAAACTATGCAACATTAACCTCTCGTTCTGTTAACAGATATCCCACTCCAAGTTCAACAACGCAGCCACATGACGTCGAGGGATTCGAGGACGAAGATCTTGAACTCCAAGCAGCGTTACAGGCTTCTCTGGTGGGGGAGAGTAATGTTGGCATTTCTGAGCCTTCGGCCAGCACGCCAACCTTCAACCCATTTGATAACCCCCGCCCATCGTCTGGATCGTCGTCCGATTCGATTCCCCGCTCTGACTCGCACACACCCATGAACACGATACCACCATCACTCCAGCCTGCATCGTCGGGGTTGAGCCTGCTTGGTCATGCCGACCTTGATCCTGTTGCAGCGAGTCTGGAGCGCAATAGGGTGATGCTGCAACGAATGAGGGAACAACAAGAGTTTGCTCAGCGCGAGTTGTGGTCTGAAACGGATGCGAACCCTGAGGAAGCCGTTACAGCGCGGGCTAGACGGGAGCAAAGAAGGAGGGATGAGGTGGAAGAGGCTGAACAACTGAGGCTCGCCATTGAGGAGAGTGAAGCCATTGCCAAAGATTACGGCATATCCTCTAGGACGGAAAATAGACACTTTACGGACGACATTCTGGAGAACGAAGTGCAGGACAGTCAATTGTTCCAGGATTCTTATCAACCCTCTGGACACCGCGTTTATGATGACGACGATGCTGAACTACAAGCTGCGCTTAAGGCTTCTTTGGAGAATGTACCACCAGGGTACGAACGTCCAGAGCTCTCGGAACGGCCAAGCCCCAGCTATCCTCATCTACCCATAACTTCCTCGACTTCAGATGGGGTGCAAGCTGAAAACGAGTCGATAGCCTCTGACGAAACTGCTTTGACCAGCCCTGAAACCACAGCACCCGCAGAACCACTTAGTGTTGACGAGATTCGCAGAAGACGACTAGCACGCTTCGGGTTATAGTTTATGTTCTGCCAAACAAATATACAAGGAATGTATCCAGTTAATCCAAATTACAAGAAATATATAGCTCCTGACCGTAATCAGAGTACATATTGATACGTAGCGCCATTAATAGTGAGAATAGGAAGGCCAGATGTGAGGAAGGCTAACACTGCATAGGTTCTCTGGGGAAGACGGACGTTTCGGGGGCAGTTGGCATATACGGATCAGTGGGGTCGGCTTCATCACCTCGCCTATGTCTTCGCCGGGCCACAAAGCGCATGTAACGTGAAAAGCGGTTTCCATGGTTGGCCGATGGATTGTCAGCCGCATGTGAAAACCGGACATCTTCATCCCCTCCCGAATGCCCAGATATCATGGTTTCAAGAGCAAGGAAGTCTATAAACGGAGTGTGAAATCTTTGGCTGAAAGAGGGAGAGAAAACACATACCTTGCCGGCAGATTGGACAAGAGCTTGACAGCTCTAGTAGCCATGGGTCCACACATTGCTGATGGAATGAATGTTTGCCTTCGCAAGGCAATAACCTGATATCATCTCCCTCTTCAAAGTCGACGATGCAGATGGGACACGTTTCGCGACCAATAGAGGCGGGAACGACGTCATCTTTGACCGGTGACGGACTGTCTCGGAAGGCGTGGCGAGATGAGCCCTCGCCTGTGTCATGGGATTCGCGATCGCCTCCATGAGATATCGCTGTTGGTCCGGATGGGCCTGCATAATTGACACTTGAATTATTATGAGATGCAGTAGCAGTGTGGGGAGACCGGGGTAGGATTTCACGGTCAGCTGTCTTCGCTTGCTTACGGTCCTGCACATTCACCGTGTATGCGTCTTGGTCGTCATGAGATACCTTATCGGTGCCATTTTGCACGACCACTTCCCAGTCAGCCATCTCGATAGCAGGCGTCGTTGTGTGAGCCTCTGTGTCCTTGGCTCCGGCTGTGGAGACAGACGCGCTTCGAGGGTTGGTTCCGAATTTAACGATTGGGAAAGTGTCGAGTATAGCGCGACCAAGCCCACGTGCACGGCTTTGGGCTGGACCGCTCCCGTCGCCGGCGCGTGCGCGTGGACCATATCGCTCTGGATGACGGATAGCTCTTATGGCCTGACAGTCATTATGCTGGATCAGCGATTGACGGGGCTGATATAAGAAGCATACACACCCCGGATATGATGACAATGCAGAAAAGGGCGGAAACACATCCTGTAATAGCATATAGAATGATCCTAACGGATATTTGCAACCTGTTTCGCGTGTAAGAGAAGGCGACTCACATTGCGAGTGCTGTGTTTGGATGACCTGAATTCTCCGATTGTGGGTTTGGAGCGCCTGCAGAACCCCCAGTGTTGTTATTGGTGTCTTCGGTCGCATTGTAGGCTCGCAGGACGGCATAGAGGAAACCGGGGGCAGTAGGATAACCAACCTCAACTGAGGAGTTGATCGCAGCACCGCTGTCGTTCAATTTCTTTGAATCATACCCCGCTATGCTTGAATTGGCAGATCCTAATTGACCAAACTGATATTCGATGAGATGTGCGCTCGTGAGGCTTTGCGTGGAGAAAATATCGAAAACTTTATCAAACGTAGATGGATCCGCGTACTCCGGGTTTATGACACAGGCTAGAGAGGATAAGGAATAGAGAAGCTAGTTGAAGAGTTAGTGGGCATGAGCTCAACGCAAAGATGATACTCACAGCGGCAACTGCGCCTTTGTCTCGTGCCAGTGTGAAGATATCTTCCTCCATTGATGCATCTGTCGCATTTGCGTCACATGAGACAAGTGCTATCCAAGGCGAGCTTGCTGCCGCAGTTGTTTTCGCGTCAATTTATGCGACGAAGAGCAGATCACAAGCTCACTTGGGTCAGTCAGGTTGTTGACTTTCTCCTCAGAAAAGTGCACAAGCGCCCCCTAAGAGGCGATGATGAAGGCTCGAACTTAGGAGAGTTTGTCGGTACCTTGCTGATACCCAGACTCCCGTTCCCGAAAAGTTGATATGAAACGTTCTCCATATATGACCTACCAAGAGCCATTAGCATGGAGTCGTTGGTTTCTATATAATCGGGTTTACCCATTCTGGTACCACTGCATGGATAGCTTTGAAATATCAGTGACGTTCAAGCCACCAGCTATGGCATCTATTGTAGAATTCGTGGGAGAGGCTGGAATATAAGCGAGACAAGAATCGAAGAGGACAAGGATCACTGCTGTCAAAGGCAATGGCATGGACGTGAAGAACCGCATGATGAGGGGGGAGGAGAAGAGGGAGGATGGGAATACGAGTCCTTAGTCGCACACAACCCAGTGTACTTGTCAAAACCCACGCGGACCCAATGAGCTAGTCTTAAACTGGCTTTCCATAAAAGGAAACACATTGTTAGGGTTAAACTATGTATATGATTCCAGTCAAACCCTCCATTATATCATGATACGCTCTTTCTACAGTACATTGCTTCGTTCATTCCACCAAGCGCATGTGTTTTATAACTTACATGATAAGTAACGGCAGGGATTTCGACGTCAGGCTCAGACGTTTGTGCCCTTGTTTCTTCTCAATAAATGTGGAAAAAACACATGGCGGATAGCATGATCCTAGTGGATGTTTACAACACATTTCATGTGTTGGAACGGGCGACTCACATTGCGAGTATTGTGTTGGGATGGCCTGAGCTCTCGGATTTGGCGTCTGGAGTCTTTCCAGCATTCGTCGTCTTGTTTGCATTGGTTACCTCGGAGGCGGTATTGAGGAAACCGGGCAGTGGGGTAACCAACCTCAACTGAGGGGTTGATGGCAGCACTGCTATTGTTTAATTCCTTTGAATCGAGGAGCTAGCTGAAGAATTAGTGGGTATCAGCTCAGCGCTCTCAGCGGCGACTGCGCCTTTATCCCGCACCAGTTTGAAAATGTCTTCCTCCATTGATGCATCCATGGCGGCATTAACATCACATGAGACAAGTGCTATCCATGGCGAGCTCGCTGTTATAATATTTCTCAGTCACTCCGACTTACGCGACAGGGGACAGGGTTTCAACTCACTTGGGGGTGTCCCTCACAAAAGTGCACAAGTACACCCTAGGGAATGATTATGGAGACTCCAGCATAAGTGACTCGGAGGCTATCAGTACCTTGCTGATACCTTGGCCCCCGTTTCCTATGAACTGATAAGAAACGCTCTCCGAGTACGATCTGAGAAGGGACTTAAGTATGATTGCATCATGGAAACCCTCTCACGCGTACTACCTGGCACCCCTACTAGGACCCCGGAACGCACACCCAAAATCACAGCACACAGTGCACCCAGCGCTAGTCGCCCCCATATAAACACAATAGAACCTAATAAAAACCCTAAAGACTCAATAGATAAAAGTAGGAAAACCCAAAAAGACAAAAACACAGCCCAAATGGCCAAAACTACAAAAACAGCCACAAAGTCCACAAGGACGAGCACGGAAGCCCTGACACCAGAAAGCGACATAAACAATGCAAAAGAAGGTAGAGCCTACCTAGAGAACATGCTAATGATGGTCCCAGCAGGTGCCCCAATAACAATTGACGGACTATACACAGCCTTAATGCAAACAGCATGCATGGATGCTAGAACCAACAAACAGGTAATCAGTGCGATAACGGCAGTTGCCCACCTACTACAGGAACTTGAGATGCAGGAGATAGTGGCATCGGTGAGAGAGGTAATAGTTGCACAAACAGACATCATGGTAGAGGACATGAAGGACCATGTAGAAGGTATAGCATCCCAGCTAACAGACAGAATCGAGACGGAAATAAAGAGAATGAAGGAACAGACAGAGAGGGCTACAAACAAATCAGAAGCAGCAATGGAGGAAATGGCCAAAAAGATAAAGGAACTCAGTGTCCCACAAGCAACCCCATCACCACCAACAATGCTCAACTTCCGCAACATGCTAATGAACAGGGGGGGAGCAGGACTGGCAACAGCAATAGTGGACCCAAGAATTGTGGCCAAGGAGGGGATACGCACAAGACAGTTCATAATTGACATAACTGACGAGGCTTCCCCACTCAGAACATTAGTGTCATATCCCAAGTCACACTCCAACCCTTCACTCCGATTCAGCCCGAACCAATGCTGGTCACGGGTTGTCATCTGACCTTCATTCATTCCATTCACACCCTGACCCCGATCCCATGCCTCGGACGTACCCCGTTTCATCCTCATCATTCCCACCCCACTCCATCCCTTTGATCCGCCCTCTTCATTCTTGCTCTAGACCGGTTGACAATCTTCCCCCATTATTTCCAGATAATGAGGCAATTCATATAGTTCATGTCGGTCTCTTCCTTGTCTCCGGACTCTGTATATAAGTAGCATGATTTCTGCACTGTATTCCTCAGTTCAAATATTGACTAAGTTCTCCCCTCCATTCTCTCTTAGTCCCTCAGTGTGTTCTCACTCTGACCCACCCTCACCGAAGGACTTTAGTCCTAAGGTACTTGACTCTGACCGATCTTCAGACCATATGTACTCACTCAGTCTCATCGTTCTCACTTGTCTGCCCTAGTGGTCGACCTATCTCTTCACTCTCACTACCAGGCTTAGTCCCTGAAGCAAGGCTATACTCTGATCTCATTTGCCAAATACAGAGACCCAACCTAGCCAGGGGCATTGCACATAAGCTGAGGCCGACATCTCTAATCCGTAACACCTCTCACGTGATCATTTAGTCCCATGATGTGTCGTGGTTCTTAACAGTATATTTGAACTCACACCTGGCTTGACTCCATATCACTCTCTGTATCAACTTACAACTTATGTCCCATACTGCAGCTCATACCTCCGAATGACTAGCAGTGCAAGCCAAGAAAATGGCAAGCAGATCCCAACTTTCAAACCCTTCCAAGTCTTCATCATCTATC
>JASFDG010000125.1:488-15723 GCA_036937095.1 Phaeolepiota aurea
CAATAAGCAGGCCCCAATTTTTTGGGTTGTTCCCCTCGCCCAAATTTTATTCCCCCATAAATGGGGTTTATCCCCTTTTTTGTTGGGGGATTGGGTTAATATCCACCCCCCCCCCCCCCCCCCAGGAGGCCCTTAAATTGGAAGACGACGAGATTCGCTGGGGTCGGCAGCCTGGACATCAGCAGATCGGCTTCCACAAAGGGGAATAGCACACACACCAGATCTCGCAATCTAACTTTTGCGGCCGGCGAATGAGATTTGTTTGATTTTTCTTTTTCTTCTTTTTTTTTCTTTTTTTCTTTTTTAGCGTTAAGGGAAAAAGAAAAAATCAAAATCAATTGATTTATCTGACCCTGGTTTCCATTCTGGGGATCTGGGGCCTCTCGCTACGGCCACCAGCCTCCCCCAGCCCTGGTAAATTGCATGGGCCTTGACGACCTCGTTGACGAAACGGAAACCTTCTTTTTGCAGCCGCTACCTTTGAATCGAATTTAACCATCCCGTTCATAATACACGTACCACACGATTGGGAAGCCTGACGACAAGGAATCTCACTAGATCTGCCGTGTGCATGGGCGTCAGATGTATTGACCAAGCAAGGACAGTCGATTATTAGATTTGAGCTGAGGGCTCGGTAAAATAAATCACGCACACTGAAAAAAAAAAAAAAAAAACACTGTCCCTTCTATCGCCCCTTATGTACTTCCCATTGCCCCGCTCTTCCTGATTTTAAATTTTTACGTGAGGTTGGGATGCAATACGTGCTTTTGTGCGCGGTAATGCCGAACCGTCGCTCAAATGCTCAAATCTTGTCCTCTTCCTTCGCCCAAAAAAAAAAAAAAAAGACTGGATCACAAACCGACAAATGCATCTTCCCAGGGGAAAACGACGGAAGGGGGTAGTTCCCCACGAAGGAGTCCTTCTATGATTAGTATGGGCACAGGCCATATGAAATCTTCGATCATGACGATTTGTGGGATGTTGTTCCTGAGAAGGCGGAGTGACCCTTGACCTCGATCGCGCACACATCCACGCACGTCACGGGTCCTGCGAGGCCTGGGAACCAAGGCCGGGACCTCGCAGGAATAATTTACGGTTCGAGTTTCCCCCTTGACGACCAAAATTCCCCACGGACGGCCCGACTCCTCTCGGTTCCGAAATGGTCCTCTTCCGGCCCCACCGCATATAAAACATTTCTTTTCTTTTTTTTAAAAAAAAACAAAAAACATAAAGAAACCAAAATATTCTTTACGTTCTTTTAAATTATTACAGCCCGTGTCCCGCCGCCGCAAACACAGCAAGCGCACCGCGCACCTCTGCCGCGCCGGCCCCGCCCGCCGTATACACGACGTGGCTCAGCTCGAACCCATTGAACTGGCTCGCCGCGCAAATCGTGTACGCGCCCATATTGTCAAACCCCAGCCAATCCCCGACCTGCAGCGCGCACGGCAGGATCGTACGCGGCGCGACACAATCAATCGAGTCGCACGTCGGGCCCCACACACTGCTCACATGCTGGGGCTCCGACGCGGCGAGGTGGAACGAGCCCTTGAGTGACAGCACATAAGGCTGCACGACCTGGTGATCGAACAGGATGCAGTTGAACGCGCCATAGACACCATCATTGATATAATCTGCGACCTTCCATCAGAACGACTGGAAAAAAGAAAATGGAAAACGCAAGGGACACTAACACATGACGGACGGCTGATCGGAGATTGTCTCCGTCTCGGCGTGGGGGATTGCAACGAGTGGAGCCCTGCGTGCAATAATGTTCGCTGCGAGCCTGAAGGCCTTGGACACGTACAACCTCCCTGGTTCAGCAATAATCTTGACGTTGTCGTGGCGATCAGGGAAATACTGATCAATTGCCTGCCGTAGAACCACAGCAGCCTGCTCAAACAGGGCGTCTTCAAATCCACCGCCAACATCCAGCAACCTGAATGTATACCCGGCTTCCTTTCCCATGTCAAATACTGCCCGAGCACGCATTACCGCGTCGGTGTAGACAGAGGGGTCGTAGCACCCACTGCCAACATGGAAGCTGACCCCAACCACGTCAACATTCAGTTCCCTGGCCTTGGCAAGAAGCCCAGGAACGGTCACGAGGGGGGCCCCGAATTTTATGCCGAAAGCGCAAAGGCTCTTCGAGTCGTCCGTGAGGATGCGGATGACCGCCTTTGCGCGCGGGTGCGAGCGCGCCATCTTGTACAGCTCGTCGCAGTTGTCGAACGTCATCGTGTCGACGCCCTTTTTCGCCGCATTGCGGATGAACGAGACAGCCTTGCAAGGGTTCGCAAAGATGATACGGGAAGGGTCTATCCCGCCGATATCGAGGACCTGAGCAATCTCCCCATTAGAAGCACAGTCGAATCCTGTCCCCAGCGCAGCGAGGAGGCGAATAATATAAGGGTCTGGATTGCACTTGACGGCTAACATGCCGGAAAAAAAAAAAACAGAAGAATCGCTTCAGTACACCCTGCTGCGGAGTACAAAGACCCAAAGTCCGCAAAAAGGACGCACCATAAAAGGGCTGAATCTCCGGAAGACAAGCGAGCCATCGCTGATGCTGTCGGTAAACTTCGCAGAGATCTGCAACGAAGAAGGCCTTTTCCGCATCGGGCTCGTGCGCAGCAGCTAAGCGCGAGGCATTCATGACGCCATTACGCATATGAACACCCGGGTGACCGTGGAGTAAAGGGGGCAGGGATGGAAATATTTTATCTTCTAGATTTTGTAGTTCGTTGTTTGTGTTCAGGTGCATTGATGGACCATAGGAAAGTATTCCATTTACCAAAGTATTCGTATCCCATTTTGTACCATCATCATGATGAAGGTGAGGGAGGTCATAGCGAGAAGGAGGAGAAAAGGAGAAATCAATAGCGTTATGTGCTGGGAGGGTCTCGAGTTGAGACATTGTATCGCAGGGGCTTGTAGTAGTAGCAGTAGGGGGGGAGTCTATAGCGTCTATTTTGCCAGGCAACGGCGGAGAGCGACTTTTGAGTTCCAGTGAGAGGCAGGATTCGAGGAATATGTTGGATATGTACACCCGAATTACCGAACCTAAACCGCCGCGGTCGATGGCGAGCCGGGCGGGAGAGGACGGCAATGGTTGGGGTTTGTCAGTCGAAGTGGGTTCCTCGCTCCCTGTACAGCGAGGATAGGGCTTGAAGGGCAAGAAAATGGGGTGTAGAGAACGAAGGAGTCCGGGTCAACGTTGAAGTTGGGTCCTGTCAGGGAGGCTCCCCTTTGTTATTCAGTCAGCAGGCTGTGCATTTGCAGTACAAATAGACTCCACGAACCTCTTACAGATGACCACCTGGCAAAGAAGAAGGAAGGAATCAGATAAAGTTATGTTTTTTTTTCTAGTTTTTCCAACGACTTACTCAAGGGTCAGCAAACGAAGATCGCCGTTCCTTTGTTGGTCAGTAATGGTGGCCTTTAAGAGCTCTGTCGTCGCCCAGCTTCTGACGACGTGCAGAGATGGAATCAGTCAATGTCGGCTGTCTCTTTTTCGCTGTTGGCTGTGATGTGGTCGATAGAAAAAAGCCGAGGTCCAACCATCGATTGCGGAGCCCGGCGAATCCCGGCCGCAAATCCGGCCAGGTGGTGATCCGTTAGCACGCACCCAAAAGGGGGAGGAAAGTGGTTATCGATCAACGAGGTCGAACGAATGAAGCCATCCTTTATTTAGGCCAGCACATTCATTTCCGACCTAGTACCGAGCATCTGGCGGCGAAGTAGGCCTATACATATCACCCCCGGCCTCCCCGTCTCGCCGTATTTTTAACCACAATACTAGTATATCGGGGCTGTGCGTTCCCAGCATTTGTGGATTATTTCGGTCTACCTTCGAGGGGCGGTCCCTTGCATCTGTCTAACCACACTTCTTTCTCGGAAATCTGCTTTAGGGAATTCCATTTTATAGTTCATAGTTCCCTTGAAATTTATTACGTCGGCGAGAAGTTCTCGAGCGACTTGAGGGTATGTCGTTTATACGTCAATCATCTTCTGACTGTTGCCTGTGATCGAGAATGGATGCCCAAATGTTCTCGTTACGTCGTTCGCCCAATGCCGACCCCCCAGTCCCATACAGGTGTGTGGCGCTCACTTGGGGTGGGGAGGCAGGGTGCGCACTACGAGCGATGTACTAGACGCCTGCGAACCGTGGTTCATTCCAGAAGGGGTTGTCGAAGTCGCCACTTTGAACAGAATACAATCAAACAGAAGAGAGAAACGCCCTATGAATACATTTTCTTCTCGAGGCCACGCAGCCCTCAATTATCTATTACCACCATCAATTCAACTAACGTCGCTAGACAGCGCCACTCACCACACACCCGTACCCTATCTGTCACCACCTGACATTGACTACGACACTCGAGCACGTTTTGCGCGTGTGTGTAGGAGGGGTGACGTCAAGTATGCAGGTCAAGAGGGACGGGCGCCAGCCAGAAGTCTGAGCATCTGCTTGAACTTTATCTCACCACAGCCAAGAGGACTGGCGGTTCTGCGCTCCAATAAAGCACATCTGCACAATACATATCCCTTTATGGGAGACACCTGTGTGACGGGAAAATCAGGGGCAGAATTGAGCCACTTTACCTCGATCAACTTGGAAAGAAAGAAATAAGGTCCCAGGAAACAAAAACAAACGACATTCAATGCCTCGATGACAGGGACGCGCTGAGCCTTCAACCGGAGTTCATGTCCGAAGTTGGCTGTCTTATCGCTCTCGTCCGATTCGCAGGATGTGCTGGCCAGGTGACCTCGCCTCACGTTCACTGTCGGATGATAAAGGAACGAAATCAGCAAACTTACTATGAGACAACCCAAGATCCACGCCCATACACTGGTAAATGCATGCATGTACTCACCATCGCCTTAGATAGGAAACTCCACTTTGACGTGTGTTTATGTTATGTGGTACCTGGACTCAATTGAATGCTTCGTTGCCTCTGTCCTTTTTTTTTTTTCGCCCCCTCAATTGGCGCGTTGCTTAAATCGCACTTTCCGGCGACTGTGTCAGGTTCTTCTAAAAGCAGCCGTCCTTTGTGTCGCTGTTGAGGTAAAAACAATTCAGTTGAACTTGGGACCATTAACGCCATGGAGTAAAAAAGGAGGTAACACACACTCGGACCGCTTTCACCAAGCTCAGTCGGTTGGCTCACGGTTGATGGACCTTACATTATGACGTTTAGAAGTAGGGAGAGGGAGGTGGCCATATGGGTGAAGGAGGCATGAAAGGAAACGGCCACCCGCATTTAGAGTTCGACGCCACCTGCTCCAACATCCCATCTTTCCAAACGTACTGGCGACGCTCCAATGAGAAGAAAAAAAACAGCACCCAGGTCAAGCTATCATCATTAATCAGACAGGCCCCCATAGAAACCGCACAAACAGGAAAACAGAAAGAAGGATACTATCAGCGATAAATGAACATGCATTATGACAGCGCGTGAACGGTTCGTGTTTTTTTAAGGGGGGAGGGGGTGCTGGGTTTGGTCCTGTTATTCAAACTGTGCAGGGTTTTCCGGGGTCTTCGAATTCGCGCGAGCTGACGGACCCGATGATGACTCTGGAAATGTATGCGAGGCGGACCTAGAGGGAGGGGAGCTAGAGTAGGGTAAAAAAAAGGCGGACGTCGACGTCGAGGAAACGAGGTTAGCCTGTTGGTAGTGTCTCGACTATGCCGCGTGGCCTCCTCCCTCAAGATGGAAAGGTCGGCTGGGCTACCGCCGTTCTCTGAATGGTAAACTCTTTATGAAGGCGGAGGGCCCATCTCTGCAGCGGGGCGACGACCCGGGCCTGGAACACAAATGGAGGCAACAGGTGGCGTGCCGCGTGGCATAGAAGTTGACAGGCGGCTCGGAGAGGAGCCCAATCCACCAGCATCAGGGTGAGGGCGGGGTAGCGAGGACCATGTGGCTGGGGCTGCAGTACATAGTTCCTGGGAAGACGGAGCTGGACGCATGTCCGAGGGCGAGACATCACGAGCATCCCCTCCATCATCCTCAATATCAACAGACAGCCCTAATAGGCCTCCTAAGGGGATATGCTGCATCACCACCCGCTTTCCAAGGACTTCGACCTAATAAACACCAAAAGGGGGGAAAACGGGGTCGGTGAGATATACATATTCCATCCGGCCGCGTGCAGGCTTTCGCGTGCACACGGAGTAGGGTTTGAGGGCAGGACGTACATCATACATCTTGAATAGCCCGGAATTGACTTTTCCCCAATTGGGGACGCCCACGGCGATTGAATACAGCTGGGACGAGTGTTCGTGGAACGGCCCGTGCTTTACGGCACGGATGCGCATTATTGCCAGAAAGTACAAATTTGTCCCAGGCAGCGGGGGGTGGACCACGGCAGAAACAGGGATTTCGGACTGATCTAAAGGGTTTAGGATAAGTGGATATCTTCTTCCGCGAAGGTAAGTGGTAAAATAGATAAAAACCTCGCAATTGGCCGCTGCCAAAAATATAGGGAAGGAAGGCGTAATCGTCTAACCCCCAAACACCATGGCTTCCGGCAGGCTCCAGGCGATAAACGTCTTGCAGTCTCCAGCAGAGCTGTATGTAACGCAGGAATACAACCAAGACAAGCGAGCGCTCCTCTTCCTCGTTCGGTTCATAGAACCTCACCAGGGTTAGACATAACAAGAATAACGCAAACGCGGTTTCGTGGCCTGTGCCATAGTCCATACGCACAAATGAGCCAAATGAAATTAAAAGATACGGTTTTATGAGGGGTATGACCGCGGAGCATTCAGGCGATAGGAGGGATGCCAAGAGATCGTCCGCGTTCTTGATGAGCAAGTATATGAGATTAGCACCCGGGCAGAGTAAAAGGGGATAACAGACTTCTTCGAGACGTTTACCCCAGGCGCGGAATGCTAGATTACCGAAGCGCTGAGGAGTCTCTAGAGGGGGGATCGAATCAATCCACTGATCTAGGGTATTCAATAGAGCGAGGGTTTTTTCAATTGCCTTGGGGGTTCCATAATCGCTATCGACTTCGGGGATCAAGAGGATAAAGAAATACCTGGCTCGAATTCTGCGGTGCAAATGGCAGAAAATGGCCGACGACGGACTCATTCAGCCGGCGGAGGAATATAGCATAATCTCTGAAGGATCGCGACTTCTTCCATTGGTCAACATCGTCGTCGGTTTTAATGAAAGGGTCTGGAAGCGTCAATGACTGGATATCAGCTAACGAGATGCTCCGTAGACTTCGCAGGCCAGGCATAGATAGGGTCGACGATGAGCTCGACATTTCTTCACCTAATTTGAAAATCTTGACTGCGGAGTGGCGGTCACGACAAGGCATCAATCACGTGGTGGGTATCATCACGCGCCGAGTCAAGAACGCGTTTCAGTCAAAACCTTTTACTTGACCAGGATTCACTCTGATGCCACCATATGATGACTGGAACAAAATAGATGACGACGAGGATGAGGAACTGCAGGATCCATCGGTGTGTTCTTCAGCAAATTTCGCTGTTCATTGGTTCTCACCTGACACGCTTGGGGTAAGCAATTCGAGGGGAGAAAGGATGTCATTCTGTTCTGTATTGACTGCTCCGAGTCCATGTTGACACTATATGATGACCCAAATTATGAAAACCTCAAGACGTGCCACCTCTATTCCGCACTTGACGCTGCAATGCAGATTGAGAAGAAGAAGATCCTCGTCGGTCCAAACGACTCTGTTGGAATCCTGCTCTTCAATACAGTGAGAACTATTTGCACAACATGTTCGTGTTCACCCAGTAACCGCCCGATGCCCCGCTCAAGACCAGAAAGTCGGAGACAACGCGCAGCCAGGGCTCTGAGATCAAGCGAAACACCTTCCTGTACCAGCCAATCTCACCGCTCAATGCCACAAAAGTGCAAGAGCTAGTGAAACTACTCGATGGTCTGTGAGAACGTGGCCCTATGGATTGAAGACTAATAGAATTCTCAAGCTGTGCGAGATGACCCAGAAACACTGAAAGATACCTTTCCCCCATTGGTTGGGAAGCGTGTGCCAATGGGTGACGTTTTTACGAGCTGTAACTGGGTGTTGCGGGACGGGTCTGCCTATGTCTCTTGTATTGTCTTGGAATGGCACTGAATACGACGTTGCAGAGCACCTAAAACAGCGACGAAGCGGGTATTTCTGATTACCGATGAGGATAACCCTCATTCGGGATCTGGTAGTAAGCAGTTAATGACGTCGGCGATGACGACCTTGATAGTAAGCTTGAACGAACCTTCCGAACGTGGGTGATTCATGACCTGTTGCAGGACCTTACGCAGGCGGGGGTGTCTGTCGAGCCCTTTTTCATAAGCACCCCAGAGAAACCCTTCCGTGTCGATGCGTTTTACTCTGTAAGTAATGCAAATGATGTATCCTCCTTCTCCTATAATTGAAGATCCTCAGGATGTGCTGCTTCCCAACAACATCATCGAGGAGGAGGATGTCGACGTCGACAATCCGTCCATGCTGCCCGAGTCCATTTCAATATCCCGAATCGAGGACCTGCTTGCCCAAATGCGTTTTCATGAATCCCCAAAGCGAGCCTTGTTCAGTGTTCCCTTTCAACTCGCCGATGGGTTTACGATCGGCGTCAAGGGGTGAGAGCAGCAGTACAGGACGAAACGACAACTGACACGACGCTATAACAGATACGGCTTAGTTACAGAACAGAAGAAAGGCTCATATAAGTACTTTGTTGATCTTGGGGATAGGATGGAGGTCGCAACTGTGAAAACAGTCTATGTTGACGAGGTATTACCCGTGGGTATGGCGAGAATACAATTTCTGATTGGTCGAAACAGGATCGGCAAGCTGAGGTCGACAATTCGAAAATGGTATATGGGAATGGATTAGGCCAGGTAACCAATGCTGAGAATGATGATGATGATGATGACGATGGCGGCGGCATTGGAACCCGAGTCGTTGCAGCAGGTCACCGCGTGAGTCATAGCTGACATCCTCTATCGTAAACACGGCTCGACCTACCTCCCTCCAGCCATTCTACACCGCCGATGAAATCAGGTCATTTCGAACCTTGGGTCTTGAACCAGGTAACAGGGGCAATTATTCCAAGACCTACGCCAGTCTGACGATATCGTTACAGGTATCAAGCTGCTAGGCTTCAAGGACAGAAAGGACCTTGCTTTCGAAGACAACATCAAACATTCCCACTTCATCTACCCTGACGAAATGGTTCGGTTTCCTGAATCAAATGAAATAAATCTAATTGTTATCAGGCATATTCGGGGAGCAAAAGGACGTTTAATGCCCTACTTAAGTCAATGATCAAAAAGAAGAAGATCGCGCTTGCATTGACGATGACCCGACGAAACTCATCACCCTTGTTCTGTGCCCTCCTGCCACAGGTAATTGTCGTCTGACACTATCCCATGGCCGTCGTAACGCCACCTTTTCAGGAAGAGAAAACTGACGACGCTGGTTGGACCGATCCAGCCGGATTCCATCTTATTCCCCTTCCATTTGCGGATGACATTCGCGCAGCCCCAATAGAGGAGGCCTTCCGAGGTAACGCTGGCGTTGGCCTCCTGCGTCGCATGGAGATGTTGCTTAAACGGTATATCCAGCTTCTGATGAACTCAAGGATGCTGCCCGGGCTTGGATTGATAAGCTGTCGGTAAAAAATGGGACCTACCCCCCAGATTCTTATCCTAATCCAGGTGAGTCCACCAAATTCGCAATAAGATCCGATCTGGGCCCACTTCTGACTGAATTTGAATGCCAGCCCTTGCATTCCATAATGCGCAGCTGCAGGCCAACGCTTTCCGAGAAGATTACGACCCCGATTCTTTTGAGGATCTGACAGAACCTAAATACGAAATGATACATAAAGTACCTCTATCCTGTTTTGTTTCTTTCTCGGATTTAAGCTCTAATCTGTTTTAGCGAGCAGGAAAGCTGGTGAAAGCATGGAAAGATGCTCTTCTCAAGGACGAGTCGGCGAATTTCGTAATCGCAGTCACTGGGTCAAAGCGAAAGGCGGTCGGCTACCCTTCCTTTTTTTGCCCCTCCCAACCACCTCATTTATTTCAAACGTTACGCTTGTATAGGAAACCTCCCTCGGAGAAGCTGAGGTCCGAAGCAAATACGATGTAGGCGTACTCGAAAAGGTAAGCCGAGTTTGTCCCAGATTGTTGCTGAATTCATGCCGAGCTCCTTGGTTCTCAGCTGCGCGTGGACCAGCTGAAGGTGGGATATCTTTCTCCCACTAGTGGCGTGATGCCCAACGAACTCTGTGCATTTTAGGAATTCCTGAAATCGAAGAGCTTGCCTGTTTCTGGGAAGAAAGCTGACCTTATTGAGCGGGTATCAGAGTGGTTTGACGCTCATTAGCGGTTCAGGCCGGAACTGTTATCGAATTCGGATGGTGGTGGAGACCTTGCGCAACTTCTTAATACTGTTCTCAGATGCAGCCCACGAACCAATCGAACGTTGGTGTTATCACTTTGTCCTGCCCTCATTATCCCGGGTAACGAGAGAACCGATCACAATTAAAGTACACAGTAAATCTGAAGTCTAAAGGGTTCAAACTACAATGCACGTGGGACAACGTGGAATAAGGTGAAAGCTGCATGGCACCTCAGCCGCGGATGAAGCGCAAGCGAGATCTGTAGCCTGCTTCACCACACCGTTAAAGCCTGCCCAAGTTCTGAGACGAATATGACAAGCGTCATCCAGGCACAAACGGAATTCAGCCGTTACTCCGATGGCTGTGAGAACGTGACCCGTATAACACCTCGCCTGTCCCAAGACTCAAAAGTATCCCGCACAAGGCGCGCCATCATCTCCTCCAACTCGCGGTCGACAAATTTCGTGAACGCAGCGAAGTGTATCGTCTCCAGGGCGTCGAACTGCGCAGCTGACAGAACGTGTGCGAGACAGCGGAGGTAGGGTCGATCCAGATGAAATTGTCGGGACAACGCGAACGTGATTTTCAGGACCCTGAGGGTACGTGGTGCTGTTACTGGAATTCTCGTCAGAATGCGCGGAATCCATGGTAGGAGGGAGAGAACGCGGGTCGGCGAGCCGGTTGTTAAGGAGAGGAGGGAGGGTGTGTGTGACAAGTCTGGCTCGTTGAGAGGATCGTCTGAGGTCACGGCTGGGGGGTTTTGTAAAGGAGCATGAGTGAGATGTGTAAATAGCCGAGGAAAATATCGAACATACTTGGACAGTGGGTCAATAAAGTGAGCCGATTCAGTGAAGAGCCTAAAGCCGTGACGTTATCCGAAATACGAGAGCTTGCACAACATACCACGCCGAGTGCTGCACACCGAGCGATGTCGAGTGTTCCTTGGGAAGGTTTGCTCCAACTGAGCGTCTTCGAGTCTTGAGTGCTATCTTCTTGGAAACACACTGAGAGACTATACGACCCGGCGGGTAATTGGGCAGTGATCGCATTGGGTACGGTTTCCCATGCGCAAACGATATTCGTGAACCGAATGGAATGGACATTGGGGAAAGCTAGAACTAGCGCCATCAAGTCGCTGGGTGTCCCGAAGTGAATATCGCTGAGCGTCAACGACAGAACAAGGGGCATCTCAAATCCCGGTGATACGGCGTGTACCGGGTCAATTTGGGCTAGGCTGAGGTCGGTAATATTCTCAAGCCTGGATATTTCTTTGATTGCGGCTGGTAGAAGGTATTTCCTAGAATGAGGCGCCCGTGCCTGCACCAGCGTCAAAGAGCGGATTTGGGTGATCATCCCTCGATATGAGAACGGATGTTGGGTAAAGTCAATGAAGGAGATGATGGATGCCGCCGAGCCTAGCGTGACGCTGGCGAATAGGTGGTGGTAGCAACGCAACCGCCAGTGCTGGCAGACTAAGATGATTGGTAGTTGTACGCCTGGTTCCATGGCGAGTAATATGTCGATTATCTCATCTTGAATTTCGGTTGGGAGCATTGTTGGGTGACGAGTCGTTGTGTCCTGCGATGGCTTGCGGTGGTGTTGATGATGAAGTGAGGCGGTATGCTCGAGGGTGGCTCTCCTTATTCTGCAGGTAGTACAAACGGCTTGATACCCTCCGGCGACGCTAACGTAGAAAATTGAGCTATGACTCACGATTGACAGAATTCAGGAGAACTTGATTACAGAAGACTGTTGGGCTGTGAGGGAGAAACGTCTGTTTGTTGTTCTATGTTCTTGTACCTTTGTGCGTTCCGCCGACCCGAACGGCGGTTGTTGAGAAACGGATCGCGCAAGCCCGGATCAGAGGAGCATAAGGGATTCCATAGCGCCTGAAGCTGAAGGGCGAGTACTGTTGTAAAAATACGGTCGAACTAATTTTTGGCGCTGTGCGCGCGCCTTTAGCAGCCCCAAGAAGACCAGTGACCACCCGGAGGCAAATGTAGTTAGCGTCCAGAGTGGATAGTTGTTAGAAGTATCATCTTCCATTCCGCTCAGCTATCTGTTACGGAAGTCTTGCGTGGTCTTTGGAACTGGCACCTTTAGGACCGATCAGATCTATGCCTTTTGTTATCCACCATCTTTTATCAAGTATCCGGCCTCATACACGCTTAGGCAGGACAAATTGCCTCCAGGAAAAGTTGCCCAACTGCCTGTCAGAAGGCGCAAACCATATTAGCATTTCTGGGGCTACAAAAGGTGGAGGTTTGATTTTAGTGTCAGAAGATTGCCGAGTGTGTGTGGTGGACACTGGACAGAGAGAAAATGATTATGTAAACGAATATGATAGGTCCGAATAGCGCCATCTTATCCGATGCCTGCCTGACAAAGCTCTGGTGCTCTTATATTGTGGACCTCCACCTTCAACGAAACATGGCCCTGTCGAACTTTCATGAAGTATCTTCAACAGAGCACTTCCAACAACTTCTCTCAGCCGATCTGAACCGTGTTTCTCTGATCAACTTTTGGGCACCATGGGCGGCCCCGTGTACACAGATGAATGAAGTCGTTTTAGAGTTGGCGAAAAAGTATCCAGTCCCCCTCATTTTGCAGGTATGAGTCACACGAAGCCCAACTTGGCAACTTCCTGAGGCTTTAGTATTGATCCAGGTAGAAGCAGAAAATCAGGCAGATATTGCTGAATCTTTTGATATTGAAGCGGTTCCGTCATTTGTGATATTACGAGTACGTGATTGGAATATTGACTGATATAGGATGCTGAAATTGACGTTGCGGTCAGGGCCATACATTACTAGCCCGTATAGCTGGCGCTGATGCACAGGCGCTTACCCAGTCGCTCGCTAAGCATTTGACTAGGCCATCGTTCAATCCACTGTCGAAGACCACACAAGCGCCCCCGCCACCATCAACAGTCGTTCCGCCCAGCCTGAAAGGGGACGAAGCAGCTGAATCACCAGAGGAACTGAACAAGAGGCTCCAGGCGTTAATGAACCAAAGCAATGTCGTCCTTTTCATGAAAGGAGTCCCAGACGCCCCCCGGTGCGGCTTCTCGAGAAAGATAACAGCGCTTCTTCGAGAGAAGAAAATAGATTTTACGCACTTTGACATACTCACCGACGAGAGCGTAAGACAAGGTAAGTTATATTCCCCTTGCTATCCAATGATGACTGAACATCACCCAGGCTTGAAGAGATTGAACGACTGGCCAACGTTTCCCCAACTTATCGTAAAAGGGGAGCTGGTGGGTGGTTTAGATATTGTGCAGGAGATGGTCGATAGTGGCGAGTTCGCGCAGATTGTCGCCTAGAACAAACTGCTAGGTTCACACCGTATACTTGAATGATAAATTTCACCTCGAGAGGTGCTTTACATCAACGGCAGCCTTGCTACTCCTCGCCACGTCGATCATAAATCAAGCTCTTGAGGGTACATGGGCTGACAGGAAAATTTAGTAGCCGCCTCAGAATCATATAATCCAAGCATGAACGCATAGGCACGCGGATATTCGTCCCAGGTCTCCATCTGCAGTCTTGAGGGCAGCATGGGTTGCAGCTGGCGAAGAGGCACCAACGTTCGAAAGCACTGAAGATGGGTAGATGGAACCTTGTCACGTGAGCAATACGCGTCTTCGAAAGACTCGATATTCCAGCTTGCTCACGCGGTGACAGTTATATACGTGGCAAGTCAACTATGGACCAGTCTATCAGAGAACAGTTCAGTGCTTTGGCAAAGGCACATGGCGCTGGCAAAGGAAGGTATGTCCAATGCCTTTCTTGAATCGCCATTGGAGCTCATTTCCTTGGTAGGCCGCTTTATGAGCTGCTACAGACGACGGAGATGCTCAAAGGAGACGAGTCCCTACGTCTAAGGTCCTTCGCCACTTCAGAATGCATGGAGCCCAGCCGTGATCTCGACGATTATGGCCGATTGCTGTTCTCTGGTGACCTCGAGGATGTTCAGAGCGATCATAACCTTCGTACATTGGAAAAAATCGGTGAACCAGGAGCAACGACATACGAAGAGGCCTTGGTAGCAGTTGCTCAGGATCTATTTGCTCTTCGCTGGGGCCCCACCAAAGTCCCAATATTCAACCTTCTCGGCCTTTTCTCCCTCATCCGGCCTCAACGCCGCGACGTCTACCTCCTAATCGCCTCCTTCCTCATCGAAACAGGCAAAGTGCCCGTAGACGGAACAGACGTGTCAGGAACGACCGCGCTCGCACACTCGTTCTCGACGAAGCCCGGCTTCGACCTCGCGTACGCGCAGCGCCTGTGGGACGGCGGCGCGGACGTGAACCACCGGAACCGGTACGGGGGCATCGTCGCGCACGAGATCGCACAGGTGTACCAGGTGCGCAACCCGGCGTCGATCCAGCGCGCGGCGGATGGCATCCGGTGGTTCCTCGCGCACGGCGGGAGCGTGGACGTTGCTGATGCGGACGGGTTCGCGCCGCGCGTTGCGCTGGAGAAGGTTGGGCGGGTGTCGCCGGCGATATTGGTGCCTGTCGCCGAAGCCACCGAATCCTCCTGATGATGATCAGGGGTTGCTGTCCGCACACGAATCATTGAGATGCTAGTATTGTGCATAAATTTAGAATCCATCTTTGCTTGATGCGATGTTGGAGGAGTTCTGCCTGCATTACAGATAGCTCGTAAAATGTATTTCTGGATGATTTGACTATTCACGGTGTCACAAGGGGTTTTGTCATCGAGGGCGATGTTGGCTTGGAGCGCTCACCGCATACCAATGGAGAAGTACCAGGCGAAGGCGCAACCCGTTATGCGTTGGCCGGGTGACCCATAATATGAATTTTCCCCCGTCCATGGT
>JASFDG010000125.1:15821-29366 GCA_036937095.1 Phaeolepiota aurea
CGTCCATGGAGGCTGACAATTTTATTTATTGGTGCGCTCGGTGAGCGGCATAATAGAGAACGGTTTAAGAGTTGGGGATGCTAGGTGGTCTGTGTTGAAGAACTTTCCGAAAGGGATCATGAAATGCAATGCTCCGAGTCACACTGCATATGCGATTGAACATATAGCTAGCATCGCACGCTACAGCTACCACTGGAGCACATATACTATAGTGTCTTATTATAACCTTGACAGAGTTCGGATAGATGAGAATATCACGGTGTTATCACTAACTATTTATACGGGCACAAAGAAACCAGTGCAGTTCCTCCACCTCATCTTATTGTTATCACCACCACCACCAGCTTCCCGAGGCACAGCCCATGCGCTCCCGCCACATCCAATTGTCTCATTGCAGTCGCCCATGCCAGAAATATACGGTGTAAACGTCGCAGACCCAGCAGCAGGAAATAACCACAATAGCCCCGTGCGCATATGGAGCTAGCTACATTGCACAGTCTGCCTCCTGGTACCAAATTGCAACGACCGAGGCTTCGATTCCTGTGGCTGCAGGAAACTGCGGATTTTTTAGCAACGTCCGTAGAGGTATAAAAAGGGTGCCAGTGGTCGCAGTGCTTCCGTCATAATCACTGGCATCCCACTAAAGCCAACAACGCACACCAACTGCCTCTTACTACTACTGCCCTCTTGAGCGAATTTTACCCATCTCACACTCCCTGAATCATGGACGCTTTCACTTCGCTCGCATCATCTCTCTTCAACTCGGCCACTGAGGCTGGCATAACGGACGAAACGCTCCCGATTGAGGAGGAGGCTGCTGGTGGCAGAGGAAACAACGCATACTGCGTCATTGCCTGAACCACGGTACATCCCTTGTTGCATCAGAAATACCCTTTTGTGAGCCCTTTATCTTCGCCCATAAGTGGCGTCGGTGTTAATGCGGGTTCGTGCAGGTCACTGAATATACGACCATCCTGGATCGTATCATCATCATACCCAGCCAAGGCGTTTCGTTCGTAGCCTGATGATGGACCTATATTTTATTTTCTGTAATGGGATTAGTTCACTGGATGAAATGATATGCCCGGAGAATTCGATGCATTATATTGAGGAAAGCAAGACTTGCAGTAAGACTCCTATATTGTAATTATCGGGAGCGTCCGAGGGGGGGCGTGATCACCACAAGGCCAGTACAAACGGACGGAATTATAGATACACAAAAAAGTGTACAGGTAAAGGCGCCGGCTATTCTTTGTTATTTCATCAAGGTCAAGGCGACGGTTGAGACGGCCGAAGCGCCGATGACAATGTATCCAGTGACGTAGGCCCCCTTCACAGTCATGACTGCGAGAAAAGAAGGCATTAGGGTACACCGACGGATTGATAAAACATGGCTAGACGAACATTTTCCCATATCCCAAGCCAAATGTCTCAGGCCGTTGAGTGAGTGGAATGCGAAAGGTGCCGCGAGGATGGCCTTTCCAGCGTATTTGACGGACTCGGGTAGACCCGCGACCGTCTCGACGATATGCACGCTATCGAATGTACCAGGCGCCGCGAGGTACGCGATCGAAAAGCCGTAGAGCACTGCATTCAAGTGGGCATATGATGGGAGGGGCGTGAGTACTCGGAGGACTTACAAACGCTCAAGCCGACACCGGTGATGCGATTGGCAATGGAGGCAACCCATGTGAGCTGTGGTTGGTAGATGGTGAAATGGGGGCTGCTTGGACGACGCAGGCGTTGCTTGTTCAGGATCTCCAAGTTTGCAGAGGCGGGGAGGGACTCTGTTTGAACGAATCTTCCAGAATGTAGAATTAATAGGCGTACTGACATTGGACAATGTAAAATTACCGTTTGGCAATAACATTTCGCAAGGCAACCCGATTCCGTGCTGCAAGAGTTATGTTATTAGGAGATAACATGATTTGAAAGTGAGGGGTACCCACCAATACTTGGCGTAAAGATTGCCTGTCTGAGGGAGGGTCCGAGACCAAGTGCTCTGGCGGACATCGTTGTCGTTCAATCTTTATTCTGGAGAAAGTGAACTCGGTCACCGGTGGGAATCGGGATGGTCAAATCAAAACTCCGCATTCTCATCCTATAACACGTGATAATATTCAACCGGATATTTACATCAGGTCCACCTGCGCCAAAAAATCAGGAACTCTATATGGCCCCTGCCCGTGTCGAAGCAACAGCGACTTTGGCACTGTCAGGACCAACGACTTTCAGCGTTCAACATGGCTTTAATAAAAGTAGCCAGCCGTTGGTGGTTCTAGCGGTCCTGTAGATCTGATGCTCAAAAGACAGTCATCTTGGACATCAGGTAAACCTAACTTGAGTGAATACACACGTTATCGAGGCGGAGGGTATTGGATGACGGAATTTTGCTCATTCAGAAAGACAACGACTAATTCGTTGGGGCGTCACAGCTCATCCATGTGAAGCATTATAAGGTTTTTTTAACTGTAGAGCGCCAGTTCCTACAAGACCCAGGATGAGTGTAAGATCTGCCACATCATCCAACTTCTGAAGAGTATCGAAATATGTTCGGTTGTTGTTGGACTTGAAATTTTAGCAGGACCGCGTAGAGCCAAAATAGGTGAGTAGGCTGAGTGCTATTGAATCGAGACACACAGCCGACTCGGGGCTGTTGAAATGGCTGGAAGTGAGCATTTTATGGATCTGGTCTACGGTATCGTAAGGCATCTCCACCTTAAACGCCACATCCGCATTTTCTGCAGTCGCGACTGGTTCACAATGGTTATTTCATCACTGGCAGTCCCCTTCGGCAATTTGTCACCCTAGCAAGGCGCCTCGTCGTCTACGCGTCTGCGAGACTGCTTCCCTACTCTGTCCCAACGTTTTTCTCCCTCGCCGCCGGATGTTTGCATTTAAAATACTGGGGAAGTTAGGCTCCAGTCAATTTATACTGTTCAATGATGATCCCTTCACTTGGGTTGGTTATGTCACAACGTGACAACCAGCAAACCCTTTCCCCAACGTTGAGCGTGTCGTTGAGCGCTCACTACACATCGGAAAAGGCGGTGCCAAAGTCACTCAGATGGCCACCCTCATACCCCGCTCAACACGCTCGTCCCCGCCACCGTCCAAATTCACCTTCCCCCGTCCTGCTTCTCCCAGAAAGGAATCTTTGAAGGGCAATGCCCACCCATACGCGATTACAACGTCGTCCAGCGGGCTCCTTTCACGCCCTACCGCGTCGGCCTCGCCGCATCAGCGCGAGACCGCTCACCACTACGTCCCGACATCGCCATCCCCGACCCTTCCGCCCTCACCCACAAAACACTCGCGGCCGAGCAGGCATCGGTACAGTCGCAGCCTGACATCGGAGCTGCCGCGGCCGCTGCCAGTCCCGCCCAATTTTGGATCTGCTAACTCTAGCCCGACGAGGGACAGCTGGGATAACGATACCCCTCGGCGCGGATCGGGTCGTGCTGAGACGTTTTCTCCCGGGGATGATGTGTCGTTCTTCGCGGGGGGCAGGGAGAGTCGCGGCCGCCCTCGCTCATCCACGGAGAATGGCCGCGTTCGCGGGATGGTAGAATCGCTCGAACGTTCGGCGTCGCCGTCAAAGGAACATAGGTCTTCGATAAAAAGAGATAGAAGCAATAGCGCTAGCACCTCTGACTACGTCCCTCGACGGTCCCAAGTCATCTTCGGAAGAAAGGACATTACATCTAGTGACCAGGCCAAGACCATCACTGCCGAACCACGCCTGCTTCCACTTCCCCCAACACCGCTATATACGCCCCAGAATACAGGCGCCGGCGTTTATGACGAGTTCGCGGCTTATACCCACCGAATGTTGCCCCTCCCGCCAGAGGTACCCACCCAGGGGCCTAATCAGCTGTTCCACCCCCAGCCGCGCATCGCAGGCGCCCCCGGTGTAGTCAAGTACCAACACAGCGGATCTGATGTTGATGGATACGACACTGCCTTTGAGGGCACAACCGATGGCGGGTACGATACGGCCCACGAGGATAGTCCCCGTCGTGATCCGAGTATCGAGGAGCTCCTGGACACTGCGCCTGCAGTTGGTGCTGCGGCGTGGGAGATGGATGTGGGCGAGACGGTCAAGCGCGTCGGAAACGTGGAATCTCATCCGAGTACAAGCAGGGATTTGTCGCATGATGCGGCGGCTGCTGCGACCCGAGAGGATGAAACAGCGTCGATCGCCTCGTCTGAGTACAGCTCAATCTCGACCGAGAATGTGGTGATTGAAAGGAAATCCAGGCGGAAGGACAAGGCTATCGCGAGGAAGGGTATTAAGGGCCTGTTTAATACTTCTAAGGACTCTATCATGGAAAACAGTGAGCCACAGCCCCAGGACGAAGGAGAGGCCCTGTCGCAACCTGAGCAAGCACCACCCCGCGAGCAGGCCAATGGAGAAACAGAAAGGTTATCAGCACAGAAGGACAAGGCCACTGCCAGAAAAGCGCTCAAAGGGCTTTTCGACACGTCCGAGGATCATCTAGATGTCACCAAAAGCGATAATCCACGCCAAGATGAGCACGAAGACAAAAACGCCAAAACCCAACTCGAACAAGCGCTCTCTCGCCAACGCGCGACTGCACTGGAGCTCGAGAAACTATCGGCGCAAGCGCGGGATGCCCAGCTTGAGCTGGGCACCGCCGCTGCGCGAGAACGGGAGGCGCTTGCAAAACTCGAGGCGATAGCCGCGCGTGAGCGCCGGCGGGAGGAGGCGTTTGCGCTTGAGGCGGCGCGGCGCGCGGACACGCTTCGCGCGCTGGAGCTGCAGGAGCGTGGGCTCGAGAAGGAGATGGGGTTTACGCGGGAGATGGTGTGTGAGCTTGGGGTGCGCGTGGCGGAGGTTGAGCAGCGCGTGGAGCGTATGGAGGAGCGGGAGAGGGGGAGGGAGATTGCTGCGCGGGACGAGTGGCAGCAGCAGCAGGAGCAGCAGCAGCGACGACGAAGACTATCGGTGCCCAGTGCGGCACTTGATTTCATCCGCCGTCTCGTCGGCACGTTTGTTCGTCCTATTCTTGGGCAGCGTACGCCTGCGATATTCGCAACTCCCCCTCCTGCTGCTGTTGTGGAGGCGCTGCCGGCTCGACTCACGCGGGAGGTGTCGACTCTCACGGAGGTGTATATTCAGCATGTGAAGTACGCCTTGCGCGGTCCGTCATATTATTATCGCGAGTTCTGGGCAAGGAGGCCATTTCGCGATCTTACGAGGGGACGCGTGGGGTATTTGGTGCTTGTGGGCTTGAGCATATGTGCGCTCGTCTTGCGGGGCTTATATCGGCGAACGTTGGGCGTTGGTGTTGGTATTGGGGTTTGTGCTATTAGGAGGAGGGCTGGAGGGCGGATGTGAGGTGTGTTAAGTGTGATTGCTCTCTGTGCTGTTTGCTGTTTGCTGTTTATTTTTTCCCTCTTTTTTTGATGCTCGATTGCATTATTCTGTTTCTATATACCTCATCTTGACGAACCGTGTAACGATCTGTCATGACCTTTAATGATTTTTTCCCTTCTTTGTTCGCTTTTATATTCATATATCTGTATCTATCTTCCATATCTTGCTGGTGCCCACCGAATTATGCAACAAGTTGACGAAAGGTCAAACTAATACGACCAGCCTTCACTGAAGGCTCCCTAAATCCAGGAGGAGAGGGGCACACGCTATAAGCAGCGGGAAGGACAAGACAGAAAGCAACGTTAACTTACTTCGGAATTTCGTGCTTCCAGTTTTTCTGGGTGTCACCTTGCATTACGAGTAAGGACCCAGGATCGAGGGTCCAGCGCCTTTTCAGCGTTAACGTGTCTGTGGGACCTGAGGATGCCATCGTCCTCCTTGCACGAGAGCTGGAAGCGCCGCGTGTGGGCTCGGCGCTGCTAGTTTTTGCGATCTTCTTTGCTTTCGGTGCTAGCGGTGCATGCATCATGACGAATGTACGAGGAGCGCCAAGCGAGAGGGACGCAATCACCCTGTGAAAGCGCATTGTTTAGCCCTGGGGCATAGTTTCCAGAAATGCCGGATGCGAGAAAACAAACGTGTTCTGGATGTTATCGCGGTGGCTCCCGATATATACCGCGCCGTCCTCGTAGTAATTCAGCATGACGTGGTTGAACGAGATGCCGAGTCTGTGCTCGACTTCGTCTTGGATCGCGCGTAGAATTGGGGGGTAGATGTATTGCATGTAGACGATCTGGCCGCTGTATTTTAGGGCGACGCTGGGGGAGGTCGCGTACGCTATTTGGTAAGGGGGCAATCAGGTATATGGCAACTTAACACCTAGGGGCGTGGCTCATAATGCGTACCAGCGATCTTCCGGGACTGGGTAATCTCCCGGCCGTATAGTTTGAGCTTTGGCTGATACCCTACAGGTCGCCGCAATACAAGTGATGAGATCAGTGGTCTGACTTTCCCAGCTCAAGAATTTGGAACGTGCAGGTCTCAAGGGCTAGGAGCTTCGTGTACCATTCTTCCGCAACTAGCTTGTCGATGAAGGTGGGGAGATGATATACCTCTGCGCCAGGCATATCCGAGATGAGGTGCTGTTCCAAACTTTCAGTGGCAGGATCTCCAGTTGCTCCTGCTTCAGGGGTTGAGCTCGACAACTTGGCGCGCTTTTTCGGGGGTTCGGAGGTCATGGGTTTAAGTCAAAGTTGCCCTAAGCTGTTGCGTTCAGCGGTCTATATATTATGTAAGCACTGCTCTTGACTCATGTAATTTAAAAACTAAAAATGTCCCTGCAAACGTTGTCATGATCAGTTGGCCACAATAACCTTGGAGGACATCCGACCAATGCAATTCTACTTGACCACTCTTGCCAATCACACCGCTTTCTGGAGCTCACAACAGGGAACGTTCCCAGATATGTGCCCGTTATCTTGTTGCTACCAAAGGTATTTCGTGGATTAGCCCAATCGGAGCGGCAGTCAGGCCTGGTCAGGAATGTGAGCGTATCAGTAGCGGAGAAGAGTATAGCACCAAAGCATATGCGATCCGACAAGCTTTGAGAATGTATTGGTCGTAAAGGGGCCGCCTATAAATCCTTGCAACGGGTCCTATCAACTTGGGCTAGGCTTCAAACTAATGAAGTATAAAATCCAGGGCCTCCTTTTCACAACCCGATATCCTCCTGCTCTGTCCTCATCCCATGTTTTCTCAAACTCGCTTTGCTATGCTTCTTGGTCTCGCAGAATTGGCGCTGGCGTCATCTCTAGGTCCCGAATCTACATTGAGTATTGTCAATGACTACGTCTCGCCCGATGGGTTTAATCGATCGTACGTGCCCACCTTCGCTCAGAAAGGGACCTTGCTTAACCAAGCTCAGTTCCGTGCTTGTTGATGGGCAATACCCCGCGCCACTCATCGTCGGATGTAAGGTATATGAATCTCGTATGACCGCCTGCTTTGTATCAGCTAATGGCTACCTTAGGGGGTGCATTTTCGTCTCAACGTTGTCAACAAGCTACACGATGTAACGATGTTAAGGAGCACGAGCATTGTGCGTCAATTCGATGCCCATAACTACATCACAATGTCGCTAATATCCCATAGCATTGGCATGGGATGTTCCAGGACAGAACCGCGTGGGCTGATGGGCCCGTTGGCGTCACACAATGCCCAATATCACCGGATCGTTCTTTTCTCTACGAGTTCTCGGTTCCGAACCAGGCTGGGACGTTTTGGTATCATTCTCATTTTGGTCAGCTTCATTCATGACATCACGCTGCCTCAATGACATTAACTATTCTAAAGGCACACAATATTGCGATGGCCTCCGGGGCCCAATGGTTATCTATGATCCCGACGATCCGCACAGGTATCTATATGATAGTACGGATTTTCTTTCTTTTCACCTGTCACTCTCCAATGATAAATCTTCTTTTGTACAGTTGATGATGGTACGTTCAGGGTTGGAATTCCGAACTCTCTACCCTTAGCTGATATACTGCAGAGTCTACCGTGGTAACGCTTGGCGAATGGTATGTAACGGTTTGAATAATCCTTACGATCCTCCCTTACAATGGTTTTTATTTAGGTATCACACACCTGCACCGTCAATCCGTGGCATTGCCCTTGCTGATTCAACACTTATCAATGGACGGGGGCGTTTTCCTGGTGGTCCTAAAGTCGATCTGTCTGTAATCAACGTACAAACTGGAAAGCGATACCGATTCAGACTAATCTCGATATCGTGCGATCCAAACTATGTTTTTTCAATCGACGGCCACAGCCTTACGATAATCGAGGCCGATGGCGAGAATACTACACCTCTGGAAGTTGACAGTCTCCAGATCTTTGCTGGTACGACTTTGTGAAAAGCTGTTTCCTGAGACGCACTATTGACGAAACCTTCTTATAGCTCAGCGGTACTCATTTGTGCTGCATGCGAATAGACCGGTTGGAAACTATTGGATCCGTGCGCTTCCTGACTCTGGAAATAGAAATCTCTCAGCTGGATATGTGGACGGATCGAATTCTGCAATTCTGAGGTATAAAGGCGCACCCATCGCCTACCCCACTACAGCGGAAAACGTTGGGAACATGCTCCGGGAAAGCGACTTGCACCCCTTGGAGAACCCGGCTGCCCCTGGAAGGCCTTGGGTCGGCGGCGCTGATATCAATATCAACCTCGCACTCGCGCTCAATCTCAGTACGCCCCGTGCTCCCTTCTTTACTATCAATGGGGTATCCTATGTGTCACCAACCGTCCCGGTATTGCTTCAAATCATAAGTGGGGCACGCCTAGCTCAGGACCTCCTCCCTAATGGATCAGTATATACCCTTCCGAGAAACAAGGTCATCGAGGTCACGATTCCTGGTGGGGTGCCTGGAGGTCCTGTGAGTGCCCCACTAAGCATTCAGCTAGATTATGCTCACTTCACGCTATCTTGAAGCATCCTTTCCATTTACATGGGGTGAGCCGCAGCCTCGCAATCGCGGATTCTAGATATATTGACCGCATATCTATGCTATAGCATTCTTTCAGCGTGATACGAAGTGCTGGTAATGACACGGTACCAAACTTCCTGGACCCAGTCAGGCGAGACGTGGTCAGTATCGGGGGCGCTGGCAGCAACGTGACGATCCGGTTTGTGACTGATAACGCTGGGCCTTGGTTCTTGCATTGGTGAGCTCGTACCCCATTTTGTTGTACGCACATGCTGATCAGTCTCCATCAAAGCCATATTGACTGGCATTTGCACATGTAAGCGTCTCTACATCAATAAATGGTCTTATGTAGCCTCATTTTTTCACACAGCGGACTCGGTGTGGTATTCGCCGAAGACCCCCAGGACATGGAGGAACGGAACCCCACTCCAGGTAAGTGAACCGTGAATAAAAATGCCATGCCAGCCAGTCTCATCGCATTTGCAGACGCGTGGAAGGATCTCTGCCCCTTATACGACACTCTACCGGCATCTGCGACCTCTGTGAGCCTTGTGCCACTTGTAACCCCTTTACAACAATAGTTTACAATCGTGTATCAAACATGACTGCTTGCGCTGCATTATCATGGCATGGGATCCTTACATAGCAGACCACGATGGCTGGGATGAAGCCCAGGATTTGAAGTCTAGATCGCCTCCAGTATGTGACACCCAAATCTACCAGGCATTCCATGGCCATACAGTTGTTCCTGCGGCGCAATGGGAGTCTGAAAGTTCCGGCCCGCGTTTCTATCTGTACGCCTAATCCACCAGACGTCCCTTAGACGTCACGGTGCATGCGGGTACTCCCTTCATAGTTGCACGATGGCACTAAGCGGAGAGGCTCAATTATAACAGAGTGACAAACCTATGCACGCCCGTTTGACCTCTCAGTGGGTAAATTAGAGCATGACGCGCCACTGTCAGCGCCAAGGCGATGCCCCGAAGTTAATCGGCCAAAGTCGAGTATGTAGGAACACGGGGACCCAGGTAAAGATGTGCGCAGACAACGGCGGGTCTCGCTGGACGTCTGACGGGCCTACATCAGAATCATATTGTTGTCGGATTGAGGGTTGCAATATGATCAACCCCTTGCAGTGAGATATCCACGCATATTTAGCATACTGGGGTTCAGAACACCTACCGTCAGGGCCGAATCGGCAGACGGATACGCATGCGTTCGGGTGATTTGAAAAGACATCCTAGATGCGCACGACCTAAGGAACATGTCGCAGCCCTGCAGTCGGAGACGTTTGGACGTTTGAGACCGCACGGCCTCGTAGTTGGGGTCAAATTCACGACTCCTACCGGTTTTAACATGAGTCACACGCCGGTATGATCATACCAGCCACGCTCTGAAGGTATTACTGGTTCGTAGAACGCCACTGGCGTCTAATCGTAGGTCTTGTCAGTGAGTGATAATGCACGACTTACATGGACAATAGTTGATGGGCAGTTCCCTGAAAACTTAGCCAATAAGCGGTTTGACCCTTAAACTATGTACTGTATGTACCATATATAGCGGCCGTCTGCAAGAAACCCCTCCCATTTCAACACAACGTGTACGAAAAATTTGATATGCCGCTTTGATCATGAGGAAATCGTTCCATTGTTGAGATTGAATTAAGGGTCGGCGAGATGGACGAGCGGCCAAAGCGGTATCCATAAAAAAAAAAAAAGGTATAAAGGTCGCGCCAATCCATGTTGTCGAGCACTACAGCAGCAGCACTGAACCTTCCTCTATCTGATATCCCCCTTGCCATCACAATGTCCAGCGTATCCCTCGGTCATGTCCGTCAAGAGGCACGAAAGATTCTGAAGCTCATGCGGGCTTCCGTCGAGCCAGAGTTCCTAGGTGACAACGATGCTGAACGTTTACTCGAGCGCGCAGGGCTCCCAGATGGATTTCCAAAGGAGCCATTCAGCTTGAGTTTTGTTGTCAATTGGCAGGAACACGGGTCCCTGATGGAAGACACAATTCAGTTCTCAAATTCGGCGGTACCCGAGGGTAGTGAGCGGTTTGACTGGCTTCCATTGCGCTGGGAGGTGATTTCGACACGTACGTTCTCGGTTAGCTATTGTTGCTTCCTGCTGACATCCTTATGTTCTGTTAGAGCTATTCCCTCAGAGGTTACTTGCCTCGTTTGAAATCGATGCGCGGATCGTGTACGACCTTTTCCCATTGATCGGCATAACACCAGCATTTGTACTCCAAAAACTAGTGGAATCGCTAACATTGAAGGAGCGATACAAAGTGGTCACCACTGTAATATCTGCCCCGGGAATGTTGGGCGGTCCAAGCCCCTGGAATCTCGAAACTCTGGAGTTGTGCAAAAGTGATGGCACACTTGTGAGCAGTCTAGCTCGGCGGTATATCACAAAGCGGCACTGCTCTGGACTGGAGTGTCAGGAAAATCTGCCTTCCACAGGGCCTGGTTATTGTATAGAACATTTTGTCAGGAGGCCAGGTAGAGCTCAAGATGGTGATGGAGGCAGTGGCCCAGTGCCGACCTAATGTGGACTTGTTATATACACTGGTTCGGAGGCATTAATGTTATCGATGTGACGTCGGCCCGGGTTTCTTCACAATATTTGAAGTAATTTTTAATATATAATATCTAAATGTATGCCGATCCCCAGCAATCGGCCAGTGTATTGAGGAGCTGGGTATACAGTAGGTGTTGAGGCATAGCCCATGACATTCTCCACGGAGATTGAACTGGAAGAGGTAGCATTCCTCGCGAAATGTGGGCAAGGTTTGGCTTGTTGCTCTTTGCGGCGCCGGGCCAGCTGATCCGTGGTCTACGAACACGGGCGGTAAACATCGTCCATATACGTCCGAGGGTAGAGGAACGGGTTGTCGCTGCAGGAAGGTGAGTGCACTGGAATCGACCAGGATAAGAGTGGGTGGTGCTGCTTTAGCGAAAACCCAATCTCTGACGCCGCGTCCAGCGACAAGGGGAAACATAGACGGAAGCTACCATTCACCTCCGCTCCATCCCTTCCACGTCGACGGCCTTGCTTTTCCGAGGGTCACGCATTTGCGGGCGTCCCCTGACAGGAGCACAACAGTGAGCTCCAGATCCCCGCTCGCCAACCGGCGGAGCCGTTTCACCGCATCGCGGCTCAGCTTCTCGTAGCAATATATCCACAACTCCACACACGAAAGCCGCGCGACTGACATGTCAGCGGGATCTGATGCTTGAACAACCCTCGAACGACTCTCAAGCATCCGCAGGAGGTTCCCTTCGCTGAATATCATTGGCCCGTCGAGACGAAAACGTTGGAGATTTGGGAGGAGTGGCTCTTGACTGACATCGTCGTTCGCGCAGAGGAGAGTTAAAAGCTGGTTGTATGATCGGGGCCTGCGGACCACCCAGGTCTCCGAAGTGAGATATAGATCCACGAGGGACGGCAGCGATCGCAGGAGGTTCATCAATTCCACGCTGGACTCGATGTCTGCATCTTCCTCTGAGAAAGGTATTCGAGCAGGCCTTGGTAATACCCCCTCGATATCTTCTATGAACAGTCGTTCAAGTGTACAGTCAGACCGTGTTACGAGGTTAGTTACTTGTAAAAAGAGGGAGTCATTTTGGTTGCTGCAGTTGCTGCTGAGATGCAGTTCGCGTAATTTTGGCAACGTGGCAACGCGGAGCATATCAGCCATTCGCGCGGGGGAGACCCCAAATTGCCAGTCGGAGTTCTTGATCTCGAGGTACTCCAACCGTCGGTGTAAAATTCGAGGTAAATGCGTTGGATGGCTGCGATTAATATCTGGATTGTCAAGTCGTAATTGGATAAGGGCGATGCATTGTTCGAGGATGTCCCGATAATCTTGCATGGCAATAGAGTCAGCCTCGAGATATGTGAGCTGATACCATGGAATGGGGAAATCTGCTTTCCGAAAGACATAGAAATTGACATCCCGGAGACTGGGGGCATCGAAGAACATCTCAATAGGTGTAGGGTTTACGGGCCAGTCTCGCATAGGACCAATCTGGGTAATATGGAGGGAAGTGAGAAGCGGAAGGTGATGCTTGATGGGCCCGAGTACATCAATATATAACTGATTGGGAATGCTAAACGCGGCTGCTTGCCATCTCCCAGCAACAGCAATAAGACTGGTAAAAAATGCTGGGCTGATGGAGGACCTGGATGCTTCGGGGTGCATATGAATAGCAAAATTGAGAGGAAGATTGCGGGATCTCGCCACCCAATCATACAAGATCTGCTTCTGTTCTTCAGCACGACCTTCTGCGAGTTCAATCTTGACGGAGGTCCATAATGCAGGCGTCGTCCAAGCAACTGCTCTCCAAGTCGAGCATACTGCCCCGAAGGAGAATGGCGAGTTCCCGGTCATCATTGTCGGGTATATCCTACAAACAGATAGACAGAAGATATCTGCAAGAAGTTCGGGAGGTAGGTCGCTGTGTTTCGTCATGCTAGACGATTGGCGGGGGTAAAGACCCCACCACCGCCAAAAAAAAGGGGAGCACAACTATTTGGCTTGGCGTACTGTGTCACGTTGTGATGGCAACAAGAGAAGCTTACGATATGTATTCAATCAACGTTCAAAGTACAGAAAAACCATGGGAATTTCCAAAATGCAACTCATTA
>JASFDG010000125.1:29464-46056 GCA_036937095.1 Phaeolepiota aurea
ATTAGTGAGCCCAGGTGTTAAATCAATACTAAAGAGTGTGAACGAGTCTTGACCGACTCGCTGTACATAAACAAAAGGAGGGACTAGTACGCGAAGCAAAGTGATTGTCAACGTCCGAAGCACTGCTCCTGCCAGTGGGTATATCACCAAGAAAATCCGCCGTAATTTCAAAAGGCCCTTCTACAATGTTCTCCTATGCTGGATGCGATGCTGGAAGGCGCTGTGCATGTTGCGAATCCTCATGAGGACTTTGCGCCACCACGGATTTAGTGTGGTCGTTGGCTTCGGATCCGCATGTCTCTCCGCCTTGGTGCTAGTGGCTGATCTGTTCTCCTCAGAGGCCTGTATGGACGCAGCACGGGAGATGCGTGGGGTCTCGGGAGTTGTCGAATAGATCGAGGGCGAGTCGCGACCACTGGATGAGGGGAGCAGGTCGAGTTTTGACAGCGCCATGCCTTCATGCCTCCCCAATGCTAGGTCAATGGCCTTGTTCATGTCTAGGTTGATGGTCTCTTCTAGTTGTACGAGGCGCTCTGGCGGTATATCAGCCAGATCCACGTGATCGACGTCCGGCTCTGGTTCTGGTTCTGGTTCTGGTCCTGCTCCCAAGTCGTTTGTTTCTTCAATGATCATTGGATCTTCGGTATGAGAAGCGTGTGATGATAATGGAACCTTGGGCGGTGGCGGGGATTCCGATGGACGCAAAACGGTCTGCATGATAGACTGCCACTCGGAGGAGTGATCAGAACTGGTTCCTTCTAAGAAAATAGGAGCTATTTCTGGAGGAGGGTCTCGTACGGACTCTTCGGCGGATTCCTCAGCCGAGCCCTCGACGCACTCTTCAACGAGCGCTTCGGCCTGTCCATCGACGGTGTTATGGACCGAATTCCGGCAATGTTGTGCTAGCTCTTTGCTCAGCAGTGACGCTGGACGGCCGTGGAACGGGGACGGCAATATGTACTTTGGCGATGCCGACCGCTGCGAAGCCTGGACCGTAGAGTCCAGCGACGCTGACCGCAGCGATCTACAGACGACACCATTCTCGTCGACGCCTTCAGAGATGATTTTGGCCCATTCATGCCTGCGACCACGGTCTATGGGCGTCCCTCTGCCGGTATATTTGGATAAAGGCCACGATCCTCTTGGGGTTTTTGTACTTGGTTTTATGAGCTGAGGGGATGACGGCCTCCGCAAAGAATATTTTGACACAAGGGCGGCAGGCTTAGAAGAAAACGAGATGGAACGCTGGAGAAGCGGGGATGGAGGTGGTGAGGGAGGGGGAGTCACTGGAGGAAGATTAGAGCCCGAGGTAGACGCAACGGGCGATGATGGTGGGGACATCAATGAAAGGTCAAGCTCGAAGTCGGAGAACTGTATAAGGATGTTGTCGATGTCGCCCCCAGGCTTGACGCGCGCATCTTTGGTGGACCCGTTCGCGGATTGCCCGCTGCTCAGCAGTTGTAACACAGGGTGAGTGCACACTTGTGAGCCACTAGCTTCCATTCTAAATCCCTGTCAGAAAAAGCGTGCTAGCTGTATACTTCAAGAAAAAGACTTGCGAGGCAGTTGTCATCCTCGTAGAACTTGTTGTTCTGGCCTTCTTGAAAACGTTAGAGCGATCCGTGGCTGTTACAATATAGTAGCTTTGGCGGGTGCTCTTGCGGGAAAAAAAAGACAACTTCTTCGTCAGTGCAGGGAAGAAAGCAAAGGTGAGCCGAGCTTGGGGGCAAGAGTGTAAGAGGCGACTCCGTCTGGCATTGGGACTCCCTCCATGGAGAACTCGGCTTTAATGGGCATCGCATTCTAGAAACGGGGTGAAGACCAAAATTTTACGTCGATAACGCCGTCTTGCAGGTTGTGTAACACATAGAAATGAATGATAGGATTCGTAGGGTGCGGAAGAAGGCCTTGAATGCCGCGAGGTTTCCCGAAGGGCAGCCATTGATTGCCATCTCCAGCGGTTTAAACACGAGGAGCTCGAAAGTACATAAAGGGGATCATCCATCCTAGGGGCGATTGCGAACGTGCAAGCATGTGTACAAGGTCGTGAATACCTGGTGGCAATCGGTCCTGTGTCCACTTGTGTGGTGTCAAGCTTGGCCTCCGTTTCTTTCCTTGTAGATTAGGTTGTGTGACATGTCATTTAAGCTTCAGGCCTCTGTTGATGCCTGAGCTTATCACGCAAGTGAATCCACGCTTCGAAAAGGTCATTGCTAATTGCCCAGACGTGTATCGGAAGTATTGACTTGGAAGGCTATTCAGTGCACACGGTGCACACAGAAATTGAAGGCGACGGGAACTGGACTCGGTCATGAATAAACGCAAACGGTCGGCGTTCGAGCTTCAATTCAATCACCCCTTACTGAATGCGACTGGGCCCACAACTCTACGCCGCTTGGATGGAAAAATAGTGATAGCCAACTTGACTAGTAGCCGACATCGTGACGGTGTTGTGCCACGCAGCCAGCCAAATTCAATTAAATGTGGTCACCATATGTTTCCTCCCTCTCGCGAAGCCTATATTCCAAGCGCCTGCTCGACGCTTCCCCGAGGGACTGTCGGCAATGTCACCCTGAACACCAGAAACTGGTTATCAATATCCATGCCTGCATTGAATGGGACGCCGAGTGAAACGCCATGAGTACTGATAAAATCGTTGTCAGACTGAAGTGTTCCAAGCATCAAATTGGGAAATAAATGAGCAAGCAAGGATGATCTCATGTGGAGCCACGCACCGCCGTGAATAGGAAGTAATCATCTGGGAAACTGGGGTCATTTACTGGGGCGAGCGCAAGAGACTCCCATTTGGCATTGATAAGCGTTTGGTCGCTTGGGGAACCTGTGAATGGTACGCGGACATCAGCATAGTTACTGCCTTCTTAATCAAACATCGGTCAGAACCATTGTGAAGCCCGAACCGACTGAGCTGCGTGGCGTCCACGAAGTTAACAAATGAGATGTATTTTGCAGCAACGATGCTTTTGTCCAGCTTCCCGCTCTGGGCGATGGGGTTTGATGGGTCATCGAACTTGCCCCCATGTATATCTGTAGCCGCCGCTATTGAGAAAAGATCTGCCTGCCTTGGGGTGCAGTTGCGTATTAGTTCAGGCCACTCTTGGATGCGACTGACTCATCATGGCTGACTTGTATTTCGAGTTGTTGTCATCGCCCCCATGCCCATCGCCATCTCGCGAAAGCGCCAAGAATATATTCGGGCCCACGAATTGTATCTCACTGCATGCTTCTGTGTTGTCCTTTGAGCTAAGGGGAAGTGGGACGACCCATTCGCCAATAAGTGGCGTTGAGAGAGATGGGTTTGATACATCGTATGCGAGCAGGCGAGTATATCGAGATGTGCTCTTGTCATCGCCTCCGTCTTGTATTGTGGCTGACTGTAGCATGGCGTACAGTGTTCCTGTCGTGGGATCTAAAGTGAGGCCTTCAAACCCTAGATGTCACGACTGGTGAATTATACGATATAATGTGACTGAAATGAAAGTTCTTACCTTGGTTGCCTGCCCTTCCAGTATCGGGGTCTGACTCTGAAGTGAACGAGAGTGCTCCGTTCTTGTTGTGTGGAAGGATAGCGTTTGGGGGTTGAATTGTCTGAATCAGTTGGCCAGTCGAGGAGAACCGATATATATATGGTCCGTATTCATCACTAACCCAGAACCTAGCTTGCCGTGATTAGTCGTTTCAGGAACCATGGTGGTGGCATCAAACACATACGTTCCATCACTATTAGAAACTATGCCTTCAGCGTCGATGACGAGATGTGGTTCTGCATTAGATGCAATGGGCATTTGCGGGTCAGCGTCAGGAATGGAGGGAAAACCGCTTTGAGCTGGTCTGATGGCTGTCGGATCTAGTCCACTCGTTTTCGTGTTATTACGCTCGAATTGTAGCGTTGTGCTCTTGTACGTCAGCTTCAACGTTTGTTGTGCGGTCGTAAAAGCGAGGTTCGCTGACCCATTATATGGCGCCAAGACGAAGTCAATTTCATGCTGGCGGGCTTGATAGTCGACGGTTCCATCGCTATAATGAAATTAGTGTTGCCAACAAAGGGCCAAGAATAATCAACATACACATTGAACCCTCGGTCTGGATGGACAATCAAGGTTCCCGTGTATGATGAATTGACAGCAGACCATGTCCCCCGCTTGAACGAAATTGCACTACCGATTCCCCCAATGGTATCCCCAGTCGATTCTGTGTGGTTTGAGGCAATTAGCCCGAAGCCGACAAGGCCCTAGAGTGGTATTCGGGGTCAATTCGTTGCCCCAGACGAAGAAACACGATTGGGCTCACCTTGTTGGTATATGTAACTTCATCCAATACAACTGAGACTGAAGATGAAGCCGCCGATGTGGCTGGAGTTGGGGATGAGCGTACTCCAGATAGGAAATTCACTCCACAAATGAGAGAAAACATCAGCTTTGACCGGTCCATTTTTACAGAAGGGATTCGAGGACGTATGTACTCCGAACAGCATTTTGTATGCGCAAAATGGAGTGAAAATTAACAGCTCCGCGACAACCCTACATCTAAAAAAATGCCGGCGAGAAATCTCGGAGACTGTTGAGTAGCGGCGATCTTGCACTTCTCCCCACATGCGAGGAAGCGTGGCCATAGATGGAGTTAACGACCCACTTCATGGTGATGAGGCCCTGCAAGTAGGAGTTTGTTTAGTTCTTGCGGAGAATGTGGAGGTCTTACTTCCACATCTGCTTCTACGGCCTACGGGACAGCAGGTCAGGATAAAGTTGAACCCTAACACGGCTTGACCGGTGTTCCACATGTATCATATGTCCCCGGTGAAGGTTGACTCGAGAAGACTGGAATCGGACATGCTATGGGTCGACTTCTTAGCACGGTTGATGTGAAAGGCGAAAGTTCTGGATGCCAGGTATCTGCCAGGAACCGGCTGAAGGTTAACGCGGCGCGTCCATTATGTAACAGAAACCATTTCAGTTCACCCCCGTTCGCCACTCCTTAATCTTTGTGATTGAGGAGATTGGTTTTGTCCGCCAGGGCGTTCAAGAGTATCGCGCCTTCTACGTTACAAAACACAGGACTCCGATCTTCCGCGCAATCGATGCTTCTAAACCATCTGTCCAATACTTGGGTACCAGAGTCTCGGTATCGTTGGTCGAATGACTCTTTCCTCTGGAAACAAGAGGTTGGGCAAGCTAGCATGGTCCCCAAGGATGTATGATTGGAAGCAAGTGCCAGCGCAGAGAGGGAGATCCAGCCGGCCACTCTCAATGACATTGCCTATCCTTTGAGACACTCACCCAGTCCTAAACATCCGATTAATGATGAATACAGCAGAGAAAGGCGCTGATTTGACGGCGCTCTGGGTTTCTTCGCGGTGTCATCACTGGCACGATGGTTGATCTCGTTCTGTAGACTCCCCACTGTCATGAACGGGCATGGGGGATGGTGAACAGCTAAGCCCGCAGGTAATCGGAAAAAAGTGAATGACGGTAATCGAATAGCATGGTAATGGTAAGTTGCCATCGTACAGTTGTGGAGAAAAGGTATGAGCCTAGAGGGACCTCCGCATGAGGAAACTGCCAGGCATGGACATACGCTGCAACACAAGAATGGCGACGATTGCATTCACACGGGAAGCAGCATCTGCATATGTGTACAAGCCTCTACATGGCTCCGCTTGTCATACGGGACGCGTTGACATGCGCCCGTCAATTCAGCTGTTAGAGTCGCGCAACTCTCATGTGTAGCCGAGACCTCAAGTGATATTGCATATTAACTGTTGTATTTCATGAGTGGAGGTGATGTTGCAAGCGAATAGCGTGACATGAAAAGGTATGTAAATGCAAAGCAAAAATTAGCTTGTAAAATGATTAAATTCCCAAAGGCGAACTTTATAGATCATAGTCCAGCCTGCACACAGAGGCGAACCCTTGACTTTCCACCCCAAAGGGCAGGTAGCGCCGCTAACTAGTGGGCATTTTACTCCTTAATTTTGGCAAGAATCTCGTGATCCTTGAACAGGAAATATTCCTAAACGACGTGGGTCAGGTTCATCCGCGCGTGAGAGGAATAATAAAATTTCTTGTACCTCTTCGCCAACCTTGATAGCGTTACCGCCCCACCCAGGTAGAAGTACACGGTCGCCAGCCTTCACAATCGTCGGCACGACTTTGCCATCCTTGTTCGGTGCACCAGGACCAACAGCAATGACCGTGGCTTCTGGCAGAGGGTTGTTGGTGGCTGACGTCGGCAGGAAGATGCCAGTGGCAGTTTTCTACATGCCAACTTCAATCTCCATAAAGACCAAAGAAACAAAATTCAACATACCGTTTCAGGCTTGAAACGTTGAACTAGAACACGGTCAAGCAATGGGACGAGGGCCTTGATGGATTTGAAGGTAGCTTGAGCAGCCTATATGCATGGTATGAGCATCTTTTGTTTTGCGAATGCAGGCGCGAAGTACCATTTGAAAGAAACAAAGATATTAGAGGAATTGAGGTGTTGGACTTTAAGTTCAAGAGAAAAACTTGGCAGCGTAGAAAGTTCCCGATTTTTTTTGGGATGTTTGGGAAACAATTGGGATCCAAACAAGTTTGCACGTGCTAGCATCGCGGAAGCAATTCATCACATCACAAAAATACATGGACTACAATTTTTTCCTGCGACGAGCACACATAACAAACAAAAGGACCTGCTTGATCCATAGCACCCAGGCCGCCAATATATCCTGCCACCTTCGCATCAGCTGTGTATCTGGCGCCACAGTGATAAAATCCACAACTAACCTTCTGTGTCCCAAACAGCAAAGCGGCCAAAATCGGTACTAGATATGCAAGATAAACGTATCGCATGGAATGAGATTCATAGCTTCCAAGCAACAAAATACTCACATATGGGAAAGAACAGGCTTGAGGAATCCTGGTATTTCCCAACAGCAAAAAAAATGATTCCGAGTCTAATGCCATAAAAAGAAAGCACTGTGAGCGATGAAGTGCACAGCGCGTTCATAAGGAGGAACGTACATAATACCAGTCGCTGCGAATATCGACACCATCGTAACACGGATGAATGTGGAAAGGTACAGACCACGGCTTCCAGCGCGTTTGAGCTCCGGCGAGACCGCCTTGAAGATAAAGGTGATGCGGGCTACAATGGTGGTAATAGCAGAATGTCGGGACAACTCTCCACAAATTCTTACCTTGTATATAGAATGTAATTAGACAGAATACGAACACAACGACCCCTCCAGTTATCGGGCTGAGCGTGAGGTTGAGACGAGGTACCGCCGTATATCGAGAAATAAGACAACGCACGGAACATCGCTGGCAACATGGCAATAAAACCCAGTTGAGATTCGGTTGACCGAAGATGGGTCTATCCCCTCGATACCCATCACCTACAAAGGTTAATTTGCAGGTAAGGAATGACATGCTATACTGGTCAATGAAGCATCCTTACCAACAGAGTCTCAGCAAAGACGGCAAACAGTGTGATCCAAGGCAAGAGTACGACCTTGAGGTGTGGCAGAGTCAGCATTCGAGGCCATTCCGAATGAGGCTGCAATATTCACGAGGGGAATTCTGAATGGCGGTGAATATGACCTGTCCGCTTTTCTGAAAGTCGAATCGAGCTCAAAATAGAGCTAGAGAGAAGATTAGATATCCATAGATCATGGGACTTAGGCTTACATCGATCATGTTTGATGTTGACGCTGCGGCACAACTGTCCGACTCAAGTCAATTAGATTCAAAACCAGAAAAAGCATACCGCGCAACTCACAATGGGTTGACAGAATACAACAAGCTCGCTTGAATAATGCAAATGCCGCGAGGGGGCTCTATCTGAGATTGATAGCCGATCAACAGCAAATATACGATAGAATATACGAGCCACGCGACGAGCTGCACCACCCAGGGCTTTCGGCGTCGCACATACTGCGAAAACAACGCTGGGGAGAGCGTCAGGCAGAGCAGAGCGATGGCCACCACCGTGAGGAGGTTGTATGCTACGACCAGGCTAGCCTGACCGGAGCTGCTGGTGGAACTACTAGGCATTTACAAAATGCCTAGATGTGAGGGAGGTCGAAGAACCCTTGTTGGGAGTTGATTTTGGAAATGAAAGGGGGCATCGTGGGACTGATAGATAGATTGAGTGGCGTCACAGCATCAGGACTGGAGGTGTGCTCTAACCCCGAAGAGCGAGATTGTGCGAATTGGAAACATATCAGGGTTGACAGGGTGATCTGTGATCTGACAGAGGATCAGGGAGCAGATGATGATGATGATGATATTATATCGAAGTCAGTCTGGCTACTCGATGATGTCGCATGGACTGTATCTCAATCCAGAGATACTGAGTAGGGTGTCCGAGTCGACCGGATCTACCATGAAGTCAAGTAAAAGATTAGCCCATATTCAATATTCAATCCTGTTCCTATTTTCAGATAAAGAAAAGAAGTTCTTTCTGCTGATGCAAAGATTCGGACTGATGATCTGTCACCTTCATGAGCTGTGATCCAATGCACCGTCGCCAACCAAAATGATGCCAACTTGGGAGAGCATTCGACGGCACCCAACAAGGAGTTTTAAGGATTTTCGGTTGCACCTACAAGGCTCGAAACAAGTCGGATAGTCGAAAGATGGCGGTACTAGTGATGGAAAACAGGGTGAATTGAATATTATATGCTTCTTTTTTGAAGAGATGGAGATGGATACTTTCCCCGTTCTGGGTGAGCTGCGCCAATAGGTAACGTAGCACCAACAATACGATGAACACTCAATCCGGCAAAAAACACTGGCAATTCCCATATGAATCTCGATTTACGTCACTCACAACTTCCTTATCCCCTCCAGCTCACTGAATCTCGCGACGCTTTACAATTTTGGGCGGGGCTGCGCATACGGATGGCTTTTAGTCAGCAAGCTTGATAATTGAACTCCAACTTTTCTCAAAATAGAACATGCGGAGATAATATCACCATCCATGTGTGACCGCACACCTTGCCGCGACGGTTTATCAACGCCACCCAGGTCATTCGCCTGTCGAGATGAAAGGGGACTGTGATATAGATGAAGCGCATGGTTATTTGGACCGATGGGGACGAATGGATTATTGACGATGAGCACTCGGCGTAACATTGGGTAAAATCGGTAGCAGGATGGGGGGTCATGTAAGGTCATGTAGCGTTTAAGAGTAGGGATTGTCCGGAGAATACGGCGAGCGATGCTTCACATGTCAAAGGGCGGTTGTGGATTTCCCATTTCCGGTTGCACGCTGGGATAGCGCTCCCCTGTGAGCAGCCCGGAATGGGCCGCGGGGTGGTGATTCTTCGAAGGGTACGAGCCCCACCTGGAAGCATGGAAACGTATGTGCTAGATAAGTGTGTATGGGCTGCCAAGATAAGGGGCGCTGGGATAAGTGATATCAGAAGCAGCTTGGCATTGAGTGTCAGATGATGCCTGTTAGGGCTTCTGCGAACAAACAGTGGCCTGAATCGTGATGAATAAGAACAAGTGCCGACGCGATGGTGGCTGCTGGGCTTGATGAATAAACTATGATAGATGGTTTTTCTGTTGGCACGAATGAGGCAGTGATCATGTTAGTGGGGGACATGGTCATGCTGAACGGTTTTCCAGGTCCAATGAGAGGATTTGTATTGATAGGCAACAGAACCCCCGCCCCGTATTTGGCATGTCCCGAAGGCGCCGGTAGGGAGATATTTTGCGCGGGTCTGGGGGGAGGTGAAGAGCAGTATTCGATTCCCTCCTTGTTTTACATCGTGATCTTCTGTGCCGGGTGTAGCCTATCTGCAGAAATAGCGCAATCATGATTCATAACGATGGCTCTGATATGCTGATGAGAATGTGGAACCTGGACAAACTATGCAATGTGGGAGTTCAAGTCGGTACATGCGTACTGTGCAAGTACCGGCCTTTCCTCCTGTGGCGTAGACCGAGCCCTTTGTGATTCTGCACGATTGATTGCTAAGGTACCGGATGTCGTGCCAGTACCAGATTGGGAGAGGCTCGGTGTACGTGCTGTAGAAAATAGCATGAGATGATTATAGGTCGCAATTAATTGTTTCATAGAACAAACCCTCATCCCAGAGTTCTCTCTCTGTTCATTGTAGCAAACAAAAGGTCGCTGAATCATCATCCCATCGTCAAGGGCAGTCAGCCACTGGGCCAAACACGACCAAAGCGAACTCTCCTCTCCCCCCAGCACGAACGACACATTTCTTCCACATTCCTGACGACATTTTCCCTTTTCCTTGGTTTCAATCTCTAAAGGTTCCATTCTACTCGCTCAGAATTATCTTTTACTCGCTCAGTCTTATCTGCTTCATCCCATGCGCGAGTCAAACTTTGCTTTTCCTGCACAAAACAAAGCATGTGTCTGCATTACTTCACAGCTCTATGACCGGAGAGGTATGTTGCCACCGCGATCTCTCTTTTATGAGCATTTGGTCTGATAATCTTGGCCTAAAGCCTTGGATACAACATCTGCCTTGCCCTTGTTCAACTCGCTGACACATCTAACGTATCTCACATCAACATCCCCCCGAATTCGTGAAATTATGACAATGGATGGTGGCCTAGAACGTCTGGTCAGAATACTCCGTGAATTCTGCATCTGCCCACCCCCACCTGATAACCCTGCCATCCTTTATGGCCTGATGCCGCCCAACGCCCGACCACCCAAACTAGCCCCCTCACTCAACCCACACTCATTTGATAAGCACGCCGCATACCGCTTTTCCCTCGCTTTCCAGTGTGTCGTCAATATTGGGGTCAGGGGGAGCGAGCCGATTAGAAGCCGAGTGGTCCAGGCAGGCACGTTGGATGTTGTTGGCTGTATATTGGAAGCGTGGCTTGCCAACAAAGGCTTCGCTGTCGGACCTAGCTCAAGTGCGACTGGGATGCCACGAGAGACAAGAGAGCAGCGTCAGGCCCGTCGCACGGCTCAACTGGAACTAAGACAGCGGGAGGAGGCCGCACAACTTGCAAGGGCGTTGAACAGGCAAATTCAAATGAACCAGATGCAGCAGCGGATGCAGCGGGATTCCACACGCCAGCCCAGGCTGGCCATCGACGATTATTCTCAAGAGGTGAGTTTTCTGTCGGTTCGGTTCGAGGCAAAAACGCTGATGGGTCCTTAGGATGACTCGATGGACACTTCCAGCGTCGATATGTCTCAGGCAGTGCTATTTCAAGAGTCCATACCCCGTCCATCGACCTCCCAATCCAACAGCGACACCGACATCTCCACTGACACATCCATTGCGGCAACGCCTGCTGGCTCTGGCACACCCACTGGCGCCGTTGTTATCCCAAGCCGGGATCGAAGTGGCACGATTATTGCTCGCCCAGTCTGGGATCCCGTCCCACCAACACATGGGCCCAACACCATGGCGATAGCCGCCACCTTAATGCCCCTCCCACGGCATAGGCGACATCGCCCAGCGACCGCTTCTCCCTCTCCACCCACAGATGGCTCACGTCCAGAGACCGAAACTGAAGACGACGGCGATGGCGATGGTGATATCGACATGGATCGCAGTAGTAGTAGCAGCAGCAGAGTTGACGATTCTGATGTCACGTCTGCCTCACCCTCGCCTGAGCGGCGGGTGCGACATCCTCGACTGTCGTTGAGTCGACGAGCCGTCGGGATAGTCTCTGATGCCCTTGAAAATGGCGCCCAGGTGGGCAACATGGGTCGCTTGGATACCGACGCCCACATCATCATCAATGAAGCAGGTGGCGCAGGTGAAGGTGGCGTTGGTGTCGATGTTGGTGTTGAGGATGGCATCGTTTCGCTTGAACCGAATGATGATTTTGCCATGGGAGCGCCCCCTGGAGCGCCTGGTGCAATCGACGAAGGTACCACCCCCCGGGGCCTAGATCTGGCTATGGAGACGAGGAGGAGGACGACTGGCGATGCTCCCGATGTGACTCCCCGTGCAGGCGTTATAGGGCTGCCTATGATGACCACAAATCTGGTGGGAGTTACACGTGTAGGAACAACTCCACATACCCAAGCTGCTGCGCATGGCCATCAACGAAACGGGACCATCAGAGGCCGTCCTAACACCGGGGACACGACCGGGGCCAATCCGACAGTAGGAGCTGCGGCAGGGGCTGCGGCAGCAGCGAACGCCAGCCTAGGTAATCTTGGGGGGCGGACTTCGAGCAGCAATAATGGCCATCATCACCGAGACGCTGAATCGGGTCCCTACAGCGACGAGGACGTGCTCCTGAGCCTACAGTTGCTTGCGTACCTTAGCAAATACCCACACGTCCGCCAGGCATTTTACAAGCCACGAGCATCGTTCCACCCCGCCAGCGTCAACCTCCCAGGCCCACGATATGGCCCTGGCCCCTCAGCTGCTGGCCCATCTGGTACATCTAAACAGAAAGAAAAAGAAAAACCCGCTCCGATGCCAGTGTCGAAGGAAAGCCAACCATTCCTGCGGTCGATGACAGGTGTGGCCCGCGGGAAGGAGCGAGCTCATGCCCAGCTTCCACCCGCGAGCCCAATTCTAGGTCCTTCGTCAGCGGCGACAGGGGGCTCGGCGACGATGCGCCAGACGAATGTGTTTTCGCTAGTAGAGAGGTTCACGTTTAAGCCGAGCTCCACGGAGACAGATCTCCCGAATCCTCCCCCGAAGCTGCCTCAGCCGATCCAGTACTGGGCGGGCGTTATCATGAGGAATGCATGTCGGAAGGACGATAGTCGGGGTGGTATTCGCCAGTGTGCTAATAGTAAGTTGTGTCGCACTCTCAGTGGGTTTGAGTTGATTTGTGTGTTTTTTTTACTAGTGATGTGTGGTAGATGGGAAGCTTACCCGCGCGAATTCGCGAAATGCCGACGCTGTAGGAAAGCGAAATATTGTGGGAAGGAGTGCCAGAGTACGGCTTGGAGCGAGGGCCACCGGTTCTGGTGTAGTGCGAAGGATGCGGACGAGGATGCGACGGGCGATGTGTCGGCTGTGGCCCACATCCAGGCGACACATATGGTTCCGGAGACACATGGCGTGGAGATCACTGTTGAAGAGCAACATCCGCCTTCGGACGCCAGCGTGGGCACGAGTAATGGCAGTGTGGCCCAGCAGCCTCAGCCCCGACCCCGCACGCGGCGACGTGAGGCCGCAGACAGAGTGGGACACGAGATCAATCAGGCGGTAGCGCGGGCATACGCAGCTGGTGAAGGTGCGGCTGCTGCGGATCTGGCCATTGCACGTACCTTCCGGAACTCGCCAGCGATTCCGTCAGGCGAGGTGGTGGGGACTATGCCAATCAGTGTCGCGGCGTCGGTGCGGGTACCGTCGTTTGATATTCGCCAGGATGAGGCCTTTTCATTCGTGTCGCGGTCACCGGGAGGAGGGGGAGGTAATCCGGTGCCTCCGCCCATGGTGCCTGCGTCGAATGTGACTGCGTCGCTAATCTTTTCTCCTTCGGGGCCGCTCCAGGGCGAGGCGGGCCCGTCGAGGCGGATACGTCGGGGTCCCGAGCTGGATACGACGCCGCCGTTTATACCACCATCGTCGATGTCGGAAGACCGGGATATGATTTTAGGATAGGACAAGGACATGATCGTTTCAATGTGGCATGTTTCGCGTGTTCCAAGTGTTTGTTAATTCTATTCGCTTTCGACATTGCTTACCTTCCTCCCCTGCGTCTCCTCCTCCGCTTCCCCTCCGTTCATCTCACCACCTTCCCTTTTTTCGCGTCCCCACAACATATATCCTCATCAGGTCTTATCATGCGCAACCCTTAGCCTGACTCGTTTGTAGACGTTTCTACCTTTGCTTTATCCACATGATCATACCGCTCCATACACGCCTCCTTGCCCCGCCCCACTCATGGTACACTTGAGTTTGATCGGCGCTCGGCGCTCAGCATCCAGTGCTCACTCGTGGCCCAACCCAACAACTATTGTGAAACACCCCCATCACCCAACTACGACTTCATGATTCAGATATAAGGAACTGTTATTGATCGATTGATCTGCCTTCCTCTTTTTTTCTTTTGTCTCTGTTACGCCTTGTCGTCAAACTATAATAGTCTAGTCTTCCTTCTCTTTCTCTTACCCTCCCTTTTCCCCCTTCTTTGGTCCACCTACAATCTGCAGACTAAGGGTGGCATGGTCACACGTCCGTTGGTATCATCAGGCTGTATTTATTATGGTCAGCTGTCTGCTTCCGTGTCTCCATCTCCGTCCAACGTTCTCCACCCTACCATCTCCACGCCTGCTGCTGCTACTCACTCAGGTAAAAACATGACTCAGTATTCTCATCCATACAGCGAGCTACAATGACTGCCATAACCCGTTTTGCTGACGTGGGGGCATTGGTTTCAACTATCGAAAATCTATCTTCAATTATGTGAGCCGAATGGGGAAGCCTGTAAGTCACGCAAGTGTAGGGAGACGAAGTGGTGAAGCAGAAGATTCGAGAAAGACTCAGCAACTGGGTCAGAGAATGGGATTCAGTGCTAGTAGTTTGTCCAGGACAAACTCGCTCATGCATACGAGTTAGTACTGAGGTCCAAGAGGCTTCTGTCAGTGGCTCGTCCTAGATGTGTTTGGTGGTGCAGGCACATATCATGCTCGGTGGGTTGGAAGAGTTGGATGTCAGAAGTGCGCGATATGTACTGGGCGTAATAATGTACATTAAGAAACCTATCCTCCTATCTCAATAACCTGAGGTGGGATCATTCTGCTACACAGTTCTTCTTTTCAAAATGGCATGGCCATAAGTCCTCGGCCTCGTCTGCTGATTTATCCACTACCCTTCCCAGCCACACGTAGTCTTCTTCGCCCAGCTCTTTTGGCATTTTTTCCAGATTATTGGATAGCCTTGCCACATAGGTGCCAGCAGGCAAATGCATATTGCCTGCCCTGTCATGCCGATCTTCTACGGCTGATGATGAAGGTAAATCATATGGTTTATAATGGATGCAGTTCTTGGGAGTCCTTTGGCTCATGGAGGATGAAGGGCGAATGTTGAGACCAGGCGCAATCGATGACTCAGGCGAATCAAGCAATGTAACAGTTTCCGGTTGGGTGTATTAAACCAAGGTTGACACTAGAAATAGTGATTCTGGAGGAGCCACAAGCAATGAAGGGGGTTGAGTGGGAGTTGCGAACATCGTATATTCATGTCTTGAACCCCTAGTGGTGAGATAGCTAACGAGGTGAGGGTAGGTATTAGCTTTCCACCACCATTCTGCGCCTTCAGGCGAGATATAGCATGCTGATCCTTCCTTTATTTGCAAGCATAGGCATTCTGCAGGAAATGCGCTGTAAGAATTGGAAAGCAAAAGCATAAAAAATTGAGCTACCATCATTCCAGTTTGCGACACCACCAAAGCCTGCCCATTCCACAAAAGCACCCGCGTCCCCCCTATTTGTGCTTGGATTGTCTACCAACATGCCTGGTATATTCATCTTCTTTGGTGTAGGGTGAATTGTTTGGCCCTCGCATAGGTGCTGTGTGGGACCAATAGACCACGCAGTGAGTAATCATGAATGAGGAAGAGTAGAGTTACATACCCATTTCCGGATCAGATGTGCAAACTCGTGATAGGCAACCATGAAGCTGAACAGCTGAGAATCAGGTCTACCAAGCTTGAGGACATCAATAAGGCGTTGTTCAACAATAATGGTGGATTCAAGGCCTGGACGGGAGGAAAAGGCTGCCCATCGTGGTTCCTCAGTATTGACAATTCGGATTTCTAAAGCTGAGTAGGCAAGTCTCTCGCGTAATGAACTCGCTAAATCTTCAAACTTGGCTACGTTTTCATTGCAGTATGCTGAGCATGCTCAGGCGTAGCAAATTGTGAAGGCGGGTAATTCGACGAGGTAACTGTTAAGGCAAGGCAAGGGGCTAGAAGGCGGTAGTCACCTGGTTTTGTAAGTTCTGGGATACTTCGATGAATAGTTTTTCTAACGCAAGAGCATCGTCCTTAGCAGGTGTTTGGCGGGCAAAAGACCCTGCGTCCTTAGCTTTGTAGACATGAACTCGAAAATAGGACAGGGCAATTGCGGCGTCCATTTCGAGGGCGTAGTGGTGGAAGATATAGGAGTATTCAGTCAAAACCTGAAGGTCTCAGCCGACCGATCGGCAAATACCACTACCCCTCCACCGAAATCGAGTCTCCTCAACACTATAAAAATGCCTGAAGAACATGGGCTTGTCGACGAGTGCAACAACTTCTACCTCGCAACCAAAGTATGGTGTGGAACGTGACAATCCCGCCTCTCGACGTTGGGACGATCAAAAAGAATATGGACCACTTCGTGCATTCCATGTCCAGGATGTTTTTAGGTGGATATCGCTCACGCAGCGGGACCCGACTCTTGGCGGTATGTGTGGGTCGCCGGGACCCTGCAGAAAGAGCGCAATTGGCCTTGACTACTATGACTGATGTCACGGGTACTAGTAGCCTAATATCCCGCCCGTTTACGTCCGCCGTTCCATTTATAAACCCCGTCAAACGTGAAGGTGGGCTGTATCAGCCATCAGACCAACGACCTCATTGTACCTCTTAGACATTTCGTGCGCATGCGCTACACATGGTTGAAGCTCTCACCAT
>JASFDG010000126.1:0-33849 GCA_036937095.1 Phaeolepiota aurea
GTTTCCCCGGCTTTAAGAAGCGCATGGAATGGTTCATTGACAACCGGCCAGAAGTATCAGGGCGTAATATGGCGAATATGAAAGGTGCTGATGCTTTTTAAACCTCCAATCACATTCCGTGTCTGATAAAACGTGAAAACCAGTCAGAGGAAGGGATGAACGGAGGCTTTTGGCTTTGGCAAGTAAAGAGCGGCTTGTCAAGATCCTTGAGAAAATGCTGGACGAGGATGAATTCTTGAGCGAGCATGGGATTAGGTCGTGCGTATCAACTACCAATTTATTCCACCATTTCTTGACGGGCCGGGCCTCAATAGTCTATCAAAGATGCACAAAGAACACCCATGGGGCATCGATGTACACGGTCAACGGTATGAGGTAGGCTATTGGCCTGGGGATTCGAAGTCAGGCATGTTCGGTGGGAATTCTAATTGGAGAGGACCCATATGTGAGAAGACTATTTATTTATGCCATATCCGTTCATTTTCTAATTTCCGCCATTCTCAGGGTTGGCTACCAACTTTCTGCTTATAGAGAGCCTGCAGCGCTTCTATCAATACTATGGTGACGACCTGCAGGTAACATTTCCCTTTTATGTAGAGCCCAGACTTTGATGCTCCTCCAGGTAGAATGTCCCACAGGAAGCGGGGACTACATGAATCTGGTAGCGGTGGCTGAAGAGATCCAGCATCGCATCATCCACATTTTCGGTCGAGATCCGGAAGGCCGGAGGGCAACGAATGGTGGCAATGCCAAACTAGACTACGACCCACATTTCCGCGACTACGTATGGTTCTATGAGGTATGTATTTCTGCACACACTGGGACCCCCTAGCAGAAGCTTATGCCTTGCATTAGTTCTTCCATGCAGACAATGGTAAGGGTCTCGGGGCCTCCCATCAGACAGGGTGGTCTGGCCTTGTTGCATACCATATCCTCCAGAGCGGAGCAAGCTGCCGCCTGCCCAAGACCCCGAAAAGTATGTTCCTCCATCGCTCACATCTGCGTCCAGATCTGAACTTCCTTTCTCTCTCGCGCTAGCTCCCCGCAGTGTTCTTCATCATTACTTCGATGTACGTTGCCTCTCTGTGGCTATGTTGAAGGGGCACTGATACTGATCATGATTTAGGAAACCATAGGATCTGAATACGATGAAGAGGCCAAATCCGCATACAGCACCTTTGATCTCAATACCCTTGGCGACATTTCACCTGATGCGCTGTAAACGAATCTGCATCATGGAGGGTGTGTAATGAGTCGAGCGATCATCCGAGTGGGCATATATAAGGCCATCGAACCAGATCCGATACCAATTATACAAGAAAAATGTATCAACATAACACTGTTGTACTGAATAAAGCTGGCTTGTATCACATCGCGCAGTTGCGCAGCCACGATAAAAAAAATATGACCCCTTGAATACCATGATAGGTTCTGGTGATGGCTATTGACCGGGCTCGTTTGTCATGTCTCTGGCTCATCAATATTATGACCTGTCGCCAGCAGCTGGATGAGATGGTCAATCTTCGCCTTGTGGATCCGATTGTGTTCTTGCCATCCTTTCCAAGGATGATGGGGATGCTAGCGACAAACACACAAGGATGTTAGATATGTACCATCGTACGAGGTGGATAAATGGCGGCTCCTCACCAATCTCCCAAACGCCTGGAATATCTTGTCCGACGTGCCAGCTGGCTTATTGAAGAAGTACCTAGCGAGGAGGATGTCGTCCTCGCGGCTGTAGCGCATCTTTTTATCTGGCGGCTGTGGGAGGGGGTCGTCGCCCTCAGTGGGATCTAGTTCGTGCTTGTGCCGCCGCCAGTACTTCATCCATGACGCGCGCGAGTGGTGCGGCGCCTTTATCGCTACATCTTTCCAGAACTTGACCAAATCCAACCGGCCCTGGCTCCTGAAATTAAAACCAACAACACATTGAGTTCCGAATTAAAAAACTAGGCAAACAAGGGCATAACGAGAGAGAGAGAGGGAAAAAAACGCACTTGCGGTATTCCATGTACTTGACAAGATAGGCGACATCTGCTTTCGTGAACGCGACGCCTTTGCCGGTCGTGCTCCGGAACAGCGCGCGCGGCGGCGTCGGGGACCGTGAGCGATGCGGGGTGTTGCTTCTCTCGCCGTTGGGGGTCCTGCCGTCGACGACCCCTGTCGCTGCGATACTGCCCACGCGGGGCACAACCGCGCCCCCTCCGAGCCTGCCGCTTGACGGCCCCGCAACGCGATTATCCATCCCAGAGACACCGACGCCCACGCCCAATGCACTGTGGCTGTGGTGCGGTGGCAGCGGGCCACTACCCACGCTCATGTTCCTGCTGATGACGCGGGGCGAGGGCACCATCCCAGTGGACGATGTCGCGTTTGCGAGCGCGTTGCATGTGACGATGCCGCTTGTGAGGCTCCCGACGCTCACGCCGTCCCTGTCTGTGTTTCCGCCAGTTGCTTCAGGAGGGCTGTTATCCTCGAATCCAAGTTCTAGTTCTATGTCAAGATCTCGGGTGTCCTCCGAAGGGCGTGTCGGAGACGGTGAACGATTGTTGTTCATGAGATATCCAGTCAGACGGATCTGGTGTTTGTTGCAGTATCGTCGCCATGAATAGAATGTGTGATGGGGAGCCTAACAAAAAAGGAAAGCGCACAAGTATCAACGAGGAACTGAATATATGCATGCTCAGAACGCACCTTCACAGCGATGAGCTCACAGATCTCGCGTAGACTGAGCACAAGGCCTTGTTCGTGGCAATAATCGATGTAACGTTTAAGATAAAGCACATCATCGGTTGTGAACAGATTTCCGCCGTAAGTGCTCTTGACGACACGCGTTGGCGGCGTTGGGGATCGAGCTGGTGGGTTGCGGTTCATCACGAGTGCAGAAGGTTCAGGCGCAGGGGACTACCAAATATTATTGCGGGTCAGAGAAAAGGTCGCGTGTGTAAGTAAGCACAGACCTGCGGTCGTGCGCGTTTCCGGCCCCTTCTTTCGGGCTCTGCTCCATTGCCTCCATTCACGGTCGAGTTTCCAATTCCCGGTGGGCCAGCCGCAGCAGATTCGCTTACACCACCCCCGCTTGTGCTTTCTCCCCCCAGAGCCATTCCCCCAGTAGCAGGGCCTGCACCTGGAGTTGCATCCATATATGACGTCCCCGATCCCGTGGCATAGGCCTGATCGTATGCGGAAGGGTCGTAGTATGGCGCCGAACTCGCGACCCATTGCGTGCTTTCTTCACGATAACGATAATCATACGGCGTTGTAGGCGCATCATCGTCTTGAGAGTGCTGATGTGGGTGTGGATGTGTTAGCTGGTGAGGGTGCGGTTGGGATTGGGGATGCTGGTGAGGGTGAGGATGAGGATGCTGTGGTTGCTGCTGCTGCGGGTGCTGTTGTGTGTGGTGCTGATGTTGGGCATATTCCTCCCAGGTGGCCTGGTGGTGATCGCGGAATCGTAATGGGGGTGTGGGTTGCCAGGCCTGGGACGGTGAAGGGTTCTGTACTGGCGTAGGAGCCGGGGCAAATACAGGTTGGTAAAAATGAGACTGCGTCGGCACCTGCTGATGGTGGTGCAGCAGAGGGTCAATAGGTGCTATTGCAGGCGTTGGGACTATAATGGGGTGTGTTCACCAGAGAGGATCTGGTGATAATGGACGAAAAGACGCACTGCTACTGCCACTACTTGCTGCCGGGGCAGGAGGAATGCTTGAAACTGGGACTGGGGGAAAGATAGGCCTACACAGGCAATTGCTGAGTCACTGAATACGTGTTAAACAACACCAGATGACGTACTGTTCTTTGCCAGTAAGCTTGCAGCCTGCCCAGCTACTGTGAAAAGTCTGAAGTTGGTTGGCTTTGACACATTCGTGAACCCATCGGGCGTCAAGCACGACTTTCCCCTTTTTGCCGGCGTACTGTCGCCATAGATTCTGTCCAGATGGCTTGAGAGCCTCCACTGTCTAGGGTTGGTCTTGATTCGCGTCAATGAAACATGCAAACTCACCAAGAATATAAGTGACGCCGCTATAGCCTGGGGACACAGTGCCGCCATGCCTCTTTACCGGGGATAAGATATGTCAAAAAATGATGGGTTCAAGGTGTCCAACGTACCTCAATCAATTGCACGACGATATGCCTGTAATCAACGTCCTTTTCGACGTACATCGCGAGGGGTGTGCCCAGCATGGGATCGATAAAGAGCTCACGGTTCGTATTTGGGTCATCTGGGATCTGGACAGCGTTGTCGGTGGTGGCAGGGTTGTTGTGGTTTCTTGTGCGCCTGTTTGAACGAGCGGGTGCCATGGGTCCAAGTGGTCGCTGTTCAAAAACGCGGACTTTGAATTTACAACCCTTCCATTTTTTTTAGGCGCTCAGGGACCCCGACGATATTAATACAGAGTCGTCCAAAAATTTACTTGCCCTCATCGTGGCTGCTCTTCCGTTCTGGTGAACGCTGAGTATACTGATGCGGAATTTATGCGCAGCGCTGAGGTTTGGCGTCACCAAAGGTACGGAAAAACAACTCGTCGAGCGCTCATATGGAGTCGGACGAGCAGCTCTTTACCAGTTTGTATCTTTTAGTCGCTGATACTAACTAATAGGAGCTACCCTGGAATTTTACGCCTGTTCATGCATCCAGCACGCATCGTGGGCACTCCTGATCGGAAGCCTGATCAGTCCAGGATATTGTTTTGATCGCCCACCGCTCGCCCAAAAATCCCCTAAATCCCTACCCCTGGCAACGAGGTTGGCTCCGTGTGGGGGTGGCGTCCAGGACATGGCCAAATATGGGGACTTTCTACAGACCTCTTGCCCAAGTTCAAATCAGACTCAAATTTCAAAGCCCTACAGGCTATACTTTCAGGCGCGTACAGCGTCCAACTTGGCACTTGGCACTTCTCATGAGTGAATTCAGCGCGCCGTGGCATATTGATGTGATAGGCTCCAGCCCTTCGTATGGTTTCTGCTGCAGATTTCTAGAACGCGGGGAAACAGCGTGTGCATGGACGCGGCCACCTCGACGAGCTAACCACTTTTGCAAATAATCCGAGATCAGCGTTCAAAAGTGTGGAAATCGCGCTTGATAAATCTACTTGTGGTTACCACCCCTTCAATCGGGCCCGCCGTCAAATTTTCAAAGATTGCTATATGGCATCCAATAACCGAGGCTGCTAGTTGCCGGCACCGTAGGCACACACGTACCCATGGGTAACGCGCAACCAGTTGATCCCCAACCGAAAAAGGAAGCGTCAAAGCGCAAAGACGATCCGTGCGACATCCAATACCCCCACGACTATGCACACATCGCCTCCTTCCAGAACCGTGAATTCGAACGCACGATAGCGCACGCCCATCACATGCATAGATCACCATCGTAAAAATAGCGCAACAGAATGCGTCCAGCGTACCACGATCAACCGATACTCCCGAGTATTATCCACGAAATACACGTCGCTTGCATGTGCGGCGGCGTCATCGGGCGGCGGGAGATCTCACGACTGGGATATACATAGCTTGACAGGAATTAGGTTGTCAGTGGGCTGCCGCTCGGAAGGGAGTTAAAGCTCTGGATTCTGCCGAACGGTATATATTGAATTCGCGTGGCTTTGAGCTGACCTTTCTCTTTCTGGTATGAACAACCATGTGCTGTGGTTAATCGGGCGAGCAAATTACTTTCAGCTAACTTGAAGTGTCAGTGATGGCCACTGATGTCAGAAATTTTATTGCATTGGTGGCATACAGGTTGAAGACACCTTTTTTTCGCTGTACAAGGCTCCTGTGCAGTTCTATTTAAAACACGGTTTTTTTTTCTTCCCGCTAGTGATAAGCGATAAACTGGGCGGTATCAGTCAATAGTTATAGCTGATGCAAGTAATTATTGCCGATTGGTAAAGGGTTCCCAGAAAATAACGTTAGATTTTGCTTCTCCCACATGACGAGGAGAGGGAAGAAGATCAATCAGCATGATGTATTATGTGAAAGGGCGAGGCCAGCGGGTGGACGATGATAGACGTGGGATGGATGTTCGAGGGCGCATGAGAAAGTCCGTGGACATCCAACTCCATAATGGCACGCCATTCCTGCTGCAAAAAGCTTCAATTGCTTCAAACCCCAACTCACCCTGATGGCCCGTGGGGCCGCAGTGGCGCGCTTATTTTAATACCAGAAGCCCAAACCTGCTGCGCGGGGAAGTGAGATTCTGGGGCTGTCCTGAGCTTTCATGGCGCCTCAACACGTCCGATATAGGTACAGTGTCCATGGGATGGGCTTCATCTAAGCATCTGAGGAGTTGCGGCACAGAGCGACGTATCCTACATTACATACCAGATATCATACACATTTTCAGCGACTGAATATTGTCCGGTACTAGAGCAATTCCGGGGTGTTTTGAGCAGATGGTAGGGAAGTTCTCAAGGAATACGAACAACGTTGGAGCCTCGTTGGCAGACAGCTCCATTGGTCAGGCTTTGTGAGGGCATCATGTCATGCACTCGGGCCTTGGGACCGGTCTTCATTTACTCGAGAGCCGTTTTGGCAGGTCTTTGTTGTATTTTACCTTTCGACATGTCAACCAGAACAATAAAACAAGTGTTACTCTTGTTTTAGTATAATGTTGCCAATGACGCACATCATCTAACCCACTGCAGTGCCTACAGGTCTTCTATCGCCTAGATAGCCGGGTGTATATGTAGTCGCAAGTACAAAAAAAACAACAAATCAGTCAGTTACTTTGTGATAAAAGCGTCTTCCGCTCCGAAATGATGGGACTGAGTGAAGGATAGATATTGATTAATGAGGAGGCAACACAGACCTCGACTCTATCTCTAGATGCCAAGTGGATGCGTCATCTGGGCGCGGTGCTCAACCGATCAGGTACTCTCTCCTGACTCCCACTCGGATAATTTGGAATCGAAACAAGAGCCGTTCAGGCGGTGTAGACGGGGTTGGGCGACATCGGTACTCCATCTTACGCCGGGCGCTACACCGGAATGACAGCATACAAAGGTACCCAGAGCTGTAATTTTTTCCCCCCAAACCAAGAGGATCAGCTCGTTCTGGCAATTGATTCGCGATAACAATCGCGGGTGGTCCTCAGCCCGAAACGGATGTCCCACATAAACACCTCACACTCAAGCAAAAGATAATCAGGGATTGGGATCATTGCGCACATCGCGGTGAATCATTGCGGTATCGCGTGATGTCGATGAAGTGTGATGAGACCACTCAGATGTTAGCGGAAGATTGAATCACAAATCGGATGTATCTGTGCCATGAAGCAGTAAGGGAGCATATGCCTTTCTGATGCCCTATGGCTAGCTGAGCGCATGCTGTAGTGTGGGGTGAAGACGGATGGCTAATTCAAATACATTAGAATTTACGATTTCAAACAACCACGTTATTTGTTCCCCTGATCGAGCTGACCTCCGAACCCGAGCGATTGTGATGATGCGCTGATGTGTTACAGGGGAATCAGTTGTCAAGAGTCGCGAGCTCGGTTGGGAAGTTAAAATCTGCAGCATTGTTGGCGTGATAGAAACCCAGCCAGATGTGATGGTGGTGGTGGTCCTGGCAGAGCGCGACTACGATGTGGGGAAGATTGACAGGTGATCGATGCCTTGAATGATCCGTCTGAGTTCAAGCTGCCCCCGGGATTGCCACAACGGCCTCGCGCGGAGGGTGCGCTTCATAATTCTTTCAACCGAGATTGTTATGCGGAAAACAATTGAAAAGCCGCGTTTTTTTTTGTTTTCTTGCATTCATGGTTGGAAACGAGTGCGAACTTATTGTACAGTAACCCGTCTCTGTCAAATGAGAATGGAGTGAATACGGGAACAACTGGATGAGTATATCGGGGTTGGTGTGATTGATATTCTTATCCCAAGTCTGGATCCGGGTTTCGAGGCAAGCCGAAAAGGTGTTTCTCTTAGTTGATAGTGTTGGGACCAAAGTGGTGATAAGTTTCCCAGGTGGCGTTTAGCTGCGAACTACCAAGAACCATAAGGTTTAGGCGTATCGGAATTGTGTAGGAGCAGGGAAACGGGTATTCGGAGGATTGGGGGGGAGGGGTCTTGGTAGCAGGCAGCCATGCAAACTGTCTACATACAGCTGTCTACCAGATTCCCGAGAATAATCAGAGATGTGTATTCAGTACTGTCTAGATCTGATGTGAGATTATTTCACCGATGAACGAAATCCTCCCGCAAAGGCCCTCAGGCTGTATTCTGTAGAGTTTTATGGATTTATTATCTTGTAATGAAGCGAACAATGGATGAATGTGCAGTCGAGGCTGGCATTGTCCTGGATGGTTGAACGGGGACAATAATAGTCGTTTGTGGCAGGCATATCAGGGGCTGGTTCTGTATAGAAGGTCGGTTGCTCAGTCGGCTTTGTCCGTCGGAGTTTGAAAGGGTTTGCAACGGGAAAGTTGGACTCTCACCGCCTTTGGTAAAGCTCAAGACAGTAATCTTCTGCAACACGAGTTGACATCTTCTTCTCCTCCTCCTCCCTCCCTCGCCCGACACCATGGCTTCCGTCGCTGGCCGCAAAAAATCCATAGTATCGACCACGGGCCTCCACATCGACACCCCTAACAATACAAACACCATCCTCCACAAGACCGCTTCCACCTCCCTCTATCAGCAATGCTCAGCCCTCAGGTCTCGCCTCATGTGCATACGAGGCTTTTCCTATTACTTTACTCTCGCGTCCTCTTCAGATTCACGCCAGTCTACAGACCCTGTAACTCAGCTTTGGGACCTCTTCTCCCTCGGCATCCCTCTATGCTACATATTCGATCAACTCCCTGCAGAGGCAGGCTTCAAGAAGCTTAACCATTCATCCTTTGACCAAGAGCTCTACGATGCTAAACCAGATCAGGCCAAGAAGCGCGCTATCGTTCAGTTTGCAATGCAGATAAATGCCGAGACGGCACAACTCATCCCTGGCTGCGAGACGTTCAAAGTCACAGATTTGTGGAACCGGGACTCCACAGACGGGCTGGTCAAGGTACGCTCGCTTGCTTTCTTGTTCTCCTCGCGTCGCCTAAATTCTGCTAGGTAATCAACACTGTAACCGCTATCGTCGATCATCTCCCTCAAGACGTGTTCGAGGACACGCCACCTTCCCCTCCATTACTTTCTGCTCACGACTCATCCGATTCACTCCTCGAACAAGTACCTATGACCCCCATAAACGCGCAAGAATCACTGCGCAACAACAGAGTTCGTGAAATTGTAGAAACAGAACGCAAATTCGTCCAAGATCTAGAGACAATGCAGGTGCGCTTACCCACCGGCTACTTCGTATGACTTGAAAACTCTAATTAACGCGATCCCAGAAATACTCTAGTGCCATAACCCAAGGAAACCTTATCGACCAGGATACCATACATCTCCTCTTCCCTAACCTCAACAACCTTCTCAACTTCCAGCGCAAGTTTCTTATTCGTCTTGAAAGCACGGCCGAATTGCCATGGCAAGACCAACGCTGGGGCCACCATTTCATAGAAAGCGTGAGTCACCTTTTGAGGTGGTTTACCTTGATTAGGCCTTCCCATTGTTGACTAAATTTTACCCGCCTGTTTTATAGGAAGAAGAGTTTATTGTATATGAGCCTTATTGCGCCAACTACAAGAATGCTTCAGAGCTTATGCTCGCCCACGAACAGAACTTGCTTGTGAGTAGCACAACCCTTATATCCCATGATCATCAATGGTTCAACAACCAATTGTTGTCGTGACGACTGTCCCACGTCCCGTGGAAATTTCGGCTAAATCCGATCGTTGACTAATCGAATCCCCTCAACAGCCGTTGAATCATTTGCTGAAAGTCAAGGGTGAACTTACAGCCCTTCTCATCACACCTATTCAAAGAGTTTGCAAGTATCCATTACTACTTGACGTGCGTCCTGGTTCTATGGATATATGTTCTGATTGATTGATTGACATTGTATACAGTCTCTTCTCAAAGCTACTTCACCAAGCGAATACCCACACTTCGATGAGCTCAAGCGTGGGTCAGAAGCTGCCACTCGAATTCTGGTGCGGATCAATGAAGCACAACGCAGGGCAGAAAACGAGCAGACTGTCAAGAGTTTGCACTCCCGCATCGATGATTGGAAGGGCCATCACCTCGAAAACTTCGGCGAGCTGTTACTGGACGACATATTCGTGGTAACCAAATCCGATATCGACAGGGAATATCATGTTTTCCTCTTCGAGAAAATCATCTTGTGCTGTAAAGAAGCCCTTGCCCAGCCTCCAGGCGGCCGGAACAAGGTTGGCAAGAGCAATTCCATCCTGAAGAAGCAACCCGCACCACCTCCACTGAACCTTCCAGGCGGTGTTGGACAACCAACCAAGAAGGATACGCCTCTGCTATTGAAGGGACGGATCTTCCTAGGCAATGTGACTCAAGCAGCTCCCGTTCCAGCAAGAAATTCTACGGGTTGGTGCATTATGTTGGAAGCAATTAACCCTTTTTCTCATTAATTTTTATTCCCACAGCTTCTAGCACGCCTCCCCAATACCCTCTCGCCGTTTGGTGGAAGGGCGACGATGATCTGGAATTCTTCACTCTCCGATGCAGGAGAGAGGACCAAATGAGGCAATGGGAAGCCCAAATCAACCGCCTAATCAAGGAGACTGCTCACCGGCGCGCATCTGAGCGAAGCAACAATGGCATGGCTCGTATCGTCACTACCAATAGCACCAACCCTGCATTGCGCATGCCCCATTCTTCACACGGGCAGCCCTCATTCCATTCTCCCATTGCCATGTACACCCAGTCGACGACCACTGGCCGAAGTGTTCGATCGAACCACCCATATGGAGTTGATGAACATGTTTCGTCTTCGAACACTGGATCATTCTACAACACTGGTCCCCAAGGTTATCCTCCCCATGACGGCTTCGAATTCGAGCCAGATGAGGATGATTACGAAGATTATCCACCAGCGTCAACTTCTTACCCTTCCTCTGGGCGCGGAACTCCTCTTGGTCCCCGCAGGGGCAATAATGCTTTCAGCATGCCACCGGAGCGTGAAGCTGCGTCAAACTATGAACGGCCGCGCGCTCAAACGGAGAGCACTGATGGCCCTGTCATGGCGCAATGGCGTAATGGCCTGCCTCCCGTACCGTCCAACTCCGCACTACCTCCTAACACCATCCGACCACTCAACCCGCGTATGCACTCCAACATGAACACCGCGAGCTACCACTCGGAAGCAAGCTTTGGTAATGCTCCACCGAATTCCGCGAATCGCCCTCCACTGCGAAGCCATCTAAGCTCCACAAGGTTAAAGCCCAGCCAAGACGGAGCAGATTATCGATCTGCACGGTCCGCGACACCAACGCTAAGCCAGGGCCCGATGCCATCACACCCGCCTCCAATGAGCCGGTCGCGAAGCGCCAGCCAGCCGAGCGCATATGTACCGAAGTCGGTCCCACCTCCCCTTCCGACGACGAGTACCCACTCGCATTGGAGCCGGACACATGCGCCGGCGAACAAACGCGGGAGTGGCTCGAGTCAGTCTACAGGGGAAGAGAGCTCGGATTATTCACCGAACAGCTCATCGCCCATCACTCCGTTCGGTTCGAGCGAGTCTTCACTCGGTGGCGTTGGTGTGCGCGGCTCCCGGCAGCCGTATGAGAACGGCGCGAGCGGGACTCCGCCCGTGAAAGTGAAGGTGCATTTCCATGAAGACATCTTCGTCATCCAGGTGGCAAGGTCGACGGAATACGATGACCTTGTGGAGAAAGTGGGACGCAAGATCCGGCTATGCGGGCCACGACGGGATGATGGCCCACTGCGGGTGAAATACCGCGACGAAGATGGGGACATGGTGTCGCTTGGGTCGACAGAGGACGTGCAAATGGCCTTTGAGCAATACCGGCCTGGTGGGCAGGTCGTGTTATTCGTGACATGAATCACTCGTTCGCCTGCTCTCTTTCTCCCCCTACTCTGATTCTCTCTCGCCATTCTACATATTCCCACTTCAGGCATTTTCTTTCCCGCACTTTTGCATATTGTCCGTTGCATTCAACACCCCAAAAAATGACGCCTTCCCCTGGCTTCGCTGCACTTCTCTTTCAAGCTCAACATATCCCTTTGTCCTACACGGACCTCCTCATTCGCATTCCAGGCTTATTCGTTCTTCTGCCAGTTTCAATGTATAATTTGGCCTTGCCCTCATTCCCCTCTTTTTTTGTCAACTTAACGCTCCTTGTCCCTTACTGTCCTTCCCTCTCTCTCTATCCTGACACTCATATAGTCACAGTCACTCCTTCCTTGGTTCATCCAAAGGTTATTTATAATCATACACACTCCTTATGCGTACCTCATTTCTCCCGCTACTTATCTAACCATTTTATTTGTGCCCCACTTGGATTTTATTTCTCTGTTTGTTTCCCTTTGCCTTGGCAAGGCCACTTTGTCTATCAGGAGGATTCACTGTCTTTTTTTGTAATATCAATAGAGGTTGCTGTAAAACGCATCGCGATGAAAATATTTGAGCTAAGCAGCCTGATCCAAAAACCGATTCACAAACACTGCCAGCGTAAATAAATTTAACAAAACAAGATTTTGACGTGAACATGTGCTCTGAAAGTGTATCAGGGAGCAGCAAGCAGATCATTGGGAAAAACCAGTGATGCCGTTGAAGTTGGTAATGGGACCTGCAATCAGATGAAAGCTATGTTTAGTGCTCTTGAAACTCAGGAGGAAGGTGTCACCGGCTGGCTACTGTACCTGCTGTGCCGCCATTCACTTTGAGATTGCTCCAGTTCCATGTGCCTAGAGCCGACAGTGAGGGAACGTAACACCTGTCAGAACCCAGTGAGGCTTCCATACCTGTACAGGAGCCCGAACCGCAGTTTACAGCCACCTTCTTGGCACCACTGTTAACTGTGAGAGTGCTAACGGGCGAGACGAAGTTGACAGCCTATATTGAAAAACAGAAAAGTTTATTTTTCAGTCATGTGCACCAGCATATGAAATGAATGGTTTATTAACCGAGAGTTTGACGCCGCTTCCGGGGGTCCCCAGCGTATCCGGATAACTCTGTTTCAAGGGAGATCAGTTTTGTGAGGAGGTTCTTCTCGAGGCCATGGGGATATGAGCGGCAAAAACTCTTGCGGCACCCACCTGATCGATGATGACGCCGAACTGACGGATCCCAGTCGCTGTGTTTCCCTGCAGGTAGAAGTGGAGATTAGAACGGATCACGCCCACAGAAGATGTTCTGCTTACAGAGTATGTGATATTGGTTACCGTGCTGCCAGTGGAGGCTGCCTTGGTCTTGATTCTCAAGGCTTGATCACTGGGTGATGTCGGGTCGACATGGTAAGCATGCATTGCAATTCAGTCAAGTATATGTTTAAGTACTTATTAATGATTGTGTTGCCAGAGATGACGATTCCGGATACGGTGACGTCGGAATCAATGGATCCCTGAAGGAGCGGCATGTTAGGTGTTATTTGAGGTTTGCATTTTAATTTACCACAGAGATGCCGTGGCCTCCAGAACAGGTGTTGCCTTTGAAGACAATGTTTGACCCTTTGTTGATAGCGAGACAGTCGTCCTGTTAGATTTTGGGGTGAACGCCAATTCTTGAGATTAGCCGACAGCAATTCCTGACCTGATTTTTAATCATGCTTGTAACGAAATGGTTATGAGTCCACGATGCAGCGAAGTGGTATTAAATTGAATACTGACCTGTTTTGGATGGTGAGATCTGTTGTGCTGCAGTCGAATCCATCGGTATTGTGACCTGCAGCAAGGCCATTACTTTTGCTGTTTGGGAGATCCCCAAAGGCTAGTAAATAGTCCATTTCAACAAAGCGGGGAATTAAATAACGAGTGCTGCAATTCACAGTTGTCAATAACGAGGTTCGTCATCACAAGTGGTGCAGGGTTTGACACCGAATATACGCGTGCAGGCGAGTTAACTACCGTTACGTCCTGATAAAGTGCAAATTTCAGTATCTGAGCAAAATTTGGGACTGTGAAGCCCACTTGATAAGTTCCGGATATCTTGATTCTGACAAGGTCGTTAGGTCGAAAGTTTTCAATGAACCAATGCCCACCCACTTCATCATCGGTGCTGGCTTGACAACACCACCGTTGCCTCCCAGACCATCCTAGGTATAACATTAAATCCTTCCCAAGATATTCACTGAGGACCCAAACATACCCAGTAGAAGGGACCTCCTCCGTCAAATTTGTGACCCTGACCGTTGACTTTTCAAAGTAATGTTAAGTACGGTAATCGTTTGGCGGATTTATTATCTCACAGGTTATGGAACTACCACTAACGTGAGATCATCAGGATATGTTCGAAAGATTGGCTTTCGAGAAACTCGCCTAACGGTGAAAAGTGGACCTGCCCAGCTTAAATTCCCAAAAGCGATGTCGCCAGCTAAAGGGAGTTGATTGATTACAGCGTTATTTTATATGGATGGTGAACTCACCCATGTTAACCGTGGTACCGGAGAGAAGGGTGAGGGTCAAAGCCTGTCCAGCAGGCACTGTGAAACCGTTGAGGGTGATGGTCGTGCATTTCACAGCATTTGCAACGTCTGCATTGGGATTGGCAAATAAGTGATAAGATAATGATGAGCATCCACGATAGTCCTTACCAGAAAGCGAGTTGATGATACCGGTGCAAGCAGCGAAAGCGGTGCTCGCGAACGACAAAAGAGCAATAGAGGAACGCATTGTTGAGCTTCAAGATCTTGCTACACCGACGATGTGAGGCCTGGCCCTTTTATAGGGATTTTGGAACGACTGGTACTTACTATAAATTGACAGTCTTCACCACAATAGCTTCTCTGGAACCGGATAGATTGCCACGAATGATCAAAATGTTGAAGTTGCTCCCCTGCCCTACGAGAAGCGAATGACCATCGGCCAGCGAGTGTCGTCCTTGAGTTCTGGAAACAGATTCGCACACAAGGGCCTGGATGATCGACAGCTCCGAGTCCCTTGATGTTAGTTTAGAGCCGCTTGGGGGGTATCTGTCAATAGAACTCCCGAAATAACGGCCTTCTGACTTGGAAAATAGCCTGCGGATACATTCAGACCTTCTCAAACCAGGAAGGCTATGTGTTGTGTGGGTCATAAGGTCATGCGGAATTCTTTGTTCGCTCCTCTTGGGTGAGTTGATGAAACCCTGGAGCATTCAAGTATTCACATCGCCTCCGGGAAAAAAAAACGTGGCCCCCTGATATGGACGCCCTACACACTCATGATGAGCTGAGGATTAAATATCAAGTGTTGGGGGATGTGCGATAACCAGTCCAGCCGAGAGTATGACGGCCCGCTTTTCCGACTGTCGGTCCGGAGGAACAGAAATAGTCCAAATCTATCTTTATTTCAGCGCAGAAATGAGCAAAACATACAAATTGAGGTCCTCAACAAGCCCTATTCAACCGTCACCTTTGCCATTTTTACGAGTTCCATTGGTGCCAGGGTCCAAAGAACATCAATGAGACTGGGCAAAAAAGTCCCTGGCCCTCTGACTGTCTCTTGGCGGACCGCCAGCTCCGCAGCAACTGTGAGAACAAGCACACTGAAAAAAATAGGCATAAGTTCCGGTCTGAGCATATTATAGATAGTAGCATACCCAGAAATAGCCCCAAGAAACATGTCACCATAAACAAGTTTCCCCTGCCGCGCATTGTCGTCCTCTGACGCACAAGCAGCAGCAGTTGCGCAGAAAGTCGCGACAACGCTTCCCAACATACATCCAGATCCAGTAATCCGCCCCAAAATTTCATGCCCATTCCTCAGAGATACGACCGAGGTGCCATCTGATATATAATCGATTGGACCGGTCAAGATGACAATGCAACCTGGAGATATCTGAGCAAGCTTCTAGACAGTGGCAGCAGTCCAGCTTACGTTCTTTTTTCGCTAACGCCTTCACGAAAGTCGTGGAGTCCTTGAACCCAGATCCTACACTGTCTACCCCTTTTGATGCGACCTAGGATATCCATCAAGTCAAACAATGTGATGCACTGGACATGATCATTGTACCTCATCAGAACCTGCGAGGGCTGCCAATTCTCCTGCATTCCCTTTTATTACGCTAGCCTGCCATGTATCCAGTAACTCTACATTGAAGAGGTGAGGTGGTGTTGAGAAAGGTCAAAGATTTTAATTCTGGCTTGCCTCGAACACTTTCTTTCCTAAATTCACTTGCACCAACGCCTACTGGATCGAGCACTACCGGTTTCCTATTTGTGTTTGCGTAAAAACCTGGCGCATATATGTTATCAGCAGACAATCGCTAGGTTGGTGAGGGTAGTTACCAGCTTTTTTCATGCCTTCCTTCCCACCAGCACCCATCGTACCAATGTTCACTAACAGCGCGCCACAAAGACGGGCCAAATCCTCCATTTCTTGCGGCTCAGTCGCCATGATTGGGCTTCCACCAACAGCCAGAGTCACGTTTGCTGATTGTGTAGCAACAACAATGTTCGTGATCTACGTAAATTGTTGGATTAGTATGGCAGGCAGTGATAGGCAAAGTAGTGTACCTGATGAACGAGAGGGTTTAATTGCCGTACACGGTCCATCAACCCAGCCACACCTTCTAGGACCTTCACTGTAGACAGCTCACCCGATACGAGATCATACAGAGCTGAGGTTGGTCTTGGGACAGCGCTCGTCCCCCAAAAAGTTTCGCTCTTGAATGCTCGAATGATGCTTGCAAGCCTTTCAGCAGCGAACCGAGGTTCAATTGATGCCACTATATCCGAAACAACAGCAACGCCATCAAGTGGGCGGTTTAACCTCGATACGCTTCCATGAAGAACACGTAGGAGGTTCGTGGATTTGATTCCGCCTGGACAGATATCAGTCAGCTCGCTAGCGCATTCGAAGACAAGAGTATGTCAGCGACACGCACCAATAGCCACAGCTTTCACATCCGTCCCGTCCAGAGCCTCAAGCATGGGCCCCACACCCCTCACTCCCACGAGCGGCGTAGTCAATTTCTTCGTTTGAGTGCCATAAACGGCGCCGATACCGACGTAGTCCGCGCCGTCCTGCACCGCAGTGATGACCTGGTCCGCATTGTTGCACGAGACGCCGATGATAGATCCCTGTGGCAAGAGACGGCGCGCATCCGCAATCGACATGTCCGTCTGCCCAAGATGCACACCATCGGCGTTTATGGCGAGGGCGACATCGATACGATCGTTGATCAGGAGTGGTACGTTGTACCGCTCACAGACTGCTTTCGAAGCCCGCGCTATTTCGATAAACTGTATAAATCAGTAAGAATGAATGCATGAGAGTGGATGAATAGATTGCCTCTGATGTTTCCGCGTTCTTTTCGCGGACCTGAACGATGGTGACGCCCCCTTGCAGTGACTAAATCTTGATAATTGAGTTAGACTTAAGCGATTGAGTCTCCCTGCATACCTCCTCAAGAGATTCTAGGTAATCCTACAAGTTGTCAGATGATATCGCTAATCTGAAGGAAAAGACACACCTTTCCATAGGGAAGCAACTCTCGGCAAGTAACGAGGTATAAACTATAATCAACCATTGTCAGTGATTGTTTATTTCAGAGTTGTCAAGGTTCATAAGATCCCGGCCATCAAAAGGTTCACCGGAAAGAGCTGCAATAAAACAGAGCAATGATTATGTACCCTACTGGTGGTAGTACAACAATCGAGAATAAGGAGGCGAACGGCAAGCAGAAAGGGTAAAGTGATAAATAGATGGGTAAAGATACAGGGTGAATGTGATTACTCCTCGGGGAGAAGCCAAGATTTTTGGTAACCCATGAGTCCTTCATGCTGCTGCGGGTTGGGGAGATTGAGCGTGTGCTCCTAAATAGCCCAGGTCACCTCTGGAAAACAGAAACAGTCAAATACAGGCACTTACCGCCTCGGTCACCTCGACCACGTCCGCGCCCACCTCGCCCACGTTCTCCATCCCCACCGCGCCAATTGTCACCCCCTCCACCACGTCCACGATACCCTATAAATCAACAATAAGCGATGAAATCCCCAACTGGTTAGGGAAGAGCATACCACCGCGATCACCGCCACGGAAGCCTCTATGCCCACCGCGTTCACCCCCGCGATGGTCCCCACGGTCACCCCCACGATGATCCCCACGTTCACCCCCACGATGATCCCCACGTTCACCCCCACGATGGTCCCCACGTTCACCTCGATGTCCTCCTCGTTCACCGCCGCGGTGAGCACCACGGAACCCGCGGTCGCTACCTCGGAATCCACGTCCACGACCACGACTCCCTCGCGCCTGAGTGAACCCATCGTCATCTTCATGTGGAGTCGACGGGTCAAGGGCAGGCGTGACATGCCCATTCACAGCTGCTGGTGTAATGGGGATAACTGGTGCATCATCAGCAGGCGTTGCGGAACCAGAGGTGCCAAATTTCGCGTGGAGGCCTGCAATGGGAGGCAGACCTGCCTCGTCGTCATTTGCCCAGTCAATGATTGCAGAGACCTTTTAATATTATCAGTCAAAGCACGTTTCATAACTCCTGTAACAACTTACATCTCCTGCTTGCGCAACAGGTGCAGCATGCCCGTTAACTGATTCCATGGCAGGCATCGGAGCTGCCTCTGAAGTTGGCACGATCTCATCCTGGTGACTGGGGACATCTGGTCGCTCCACCCACTCAGCGCTATCTTCAAAAGCGGGTGCCTCAATTTCGCTCTCCTGCATGAAATGGAAGCTACCAGATGCAGGGACAACATCAGGAAGACCTGACACTGTTACATCGGGTTCGCTGCCAGCGGAAGACAAGGGTGCCGCAGGTTCCTCCTCCACTGCGGTCTCCACTTCAACAGGTGTGGGTGCCCGAGGGGGATTCAGGCCAAAACTTGTGATTTCCAGGATCCGCGAGACTATGGAACGTAAGTCCATAGGACATATGTAAAAATTGAGTAACTTACATGAGAAGCCTTCAAAATTGCCAGCGGACAAGATCCCACCGATGGCTGTTTGTTTTCTCGAATCATCGCCGGTCAGCAGGGCGTCAGCGATGGAGTGGATGGCAGCAACTTCAGCATCATCAGCGAACGACGAAATATCGATTTCACCGGATAGTAGCAAAGATCTCAAACGGAGAACATTAAGCGTATCTAAGAACTTTGAAACCAAGGCCGCCTTGCGAACGAAAAGGTATTAATGACGTGATGGCATGGGCATGAATATGACATGTCGCACCTGGGAAATTGTCACCGCGCTGTTAACACGCGCTTTCTCAGCTTTATCGGCCTCGACACGTTTTGCTGCAAGCTCATGCACTAATTCCGACTCATGAACCTGTCCAAGATGTGAGAAAGTTCGTTTGCTTCAGAAGAGCAAAAAAAAAATTACCTCCACGGCCTTTTTAACCTCTCCAAGCTCTTTCTGGACAGCTTCAAGAGTGGGAAGAGTTTTCAGGGTACGCTTTTGGTCATCGTTCAACTTTTCGGGGTCAGTAGCAGCATAGACGGAGATACGCGACTAAGGAGAATGGAAGTGTATCAGTTCAACAGACCCCTGGACTTGGATGACAAATAAAACATACGATTTTTTTAGTAGTAGCCTTCAGACGTTTGTGGATGAGATCGACGATCGGACTGGGTTTCAGCAAAACCTCTTCCTCAGGAAGTGGTGGCGCCTGAATTTCGGGTTGGGACACCAATTCGGGTGCCAATGCACCCTCCTGTACCTCAGCGACATCTGGCGCTTTTTCATTCAACGTTGCAGAAGTAGCATCTGGGACTTCAGGCAATTCCGTGGTTGGTTCGCCATTCTTTGCAGACTTGGCCTTGCGTTTTTTCTTTTGAGTTTTTGAGAGAGGAGTAGGGGGAGGGGCGCCTGGAACAATTCGTTGTGCGAGAGCTTCAGGCATTTTGAGAAGGCAAAGGTTGTTGAGAATGTAGTGAGTAGGGAAGAGTAGGTCCTGGAGCCAAGAGAATCCTGGGGCAAAAAAGAGAACGCGTTATTTCTCACGATCCTGCTGGACCTTGGTCCCAAATTATCCATGTCACTTGAGTCCCTTTCACCCCGCCAACCCCTCATATCCCCATCAGACGAAGGGCAGCAGACGCCTTGAACGTTTGAACGCTGTACTGGTGTGTAGTAGAATATGTTGCTCTTCCCCCGAGTGATATTGGCTACAACGCATGCGATTATTGTCATAAGCATGTTACAATCCGCGACCTTCACTGGTGACTGACAGTCGACAATCCCTTCCCAGAGTCTCGCGTCTTTGCGTTGCAGCCTAGACCCGATCGTCATACTTTACGTCGCAGTGGCTGACTCAGCGCAACTATGTCCTCAACTTCCAACGCTGATCTCGCCCCATTGAACATGACCCCAGACGAATTCAGCACAAATCGCCACTCAGGAGCGAGCGAAGCTACAAAATCCCAGATTGATCCTTTATCTGCTGTTCGACACCCTAGTCTCTACTTTAGTGATGGAAATCTAGCGGTTCTTGCTGGCGGCTATTACTTTCTGGTTCACAAAGGATTGCTATCTCGTCACTCTGCCCCTCTTACGGATGCCATCAAGCGAATTGAACTTTGTCCTGTGCAATTGCTCGAGGGCCATCCCGTTCTCGAGTTGGACGATGCTGTAGAGGATATGTTTCATTTTCTGATCGCAATGTATGACGGAGTGTGAGCAACACTCTCACACCTTAGTGTTTCCTTCGTCCTCAACCGACTCTTTGTCTAAAGGTCTTCACTCAGTTTCAACGATGCCGATTTTACCGTCGCATCAGGGATCCTGCGAGTTGCCACAAAATATCAGGTCGTGCACATCCGGGACGACGTCCTTCGTGGACTTTCTCGTTCCTGGCCTAAAACTCTTGTACACTGGGAAACCAGGGAGGCCAATGCAACGAGTGCCACTGGCGTTTACAAGCCACGGGCTTCTATTCCACATCCCATGTAGGACGCTTATTTTCTTTCTCCTCAAGCTCCCATCTCGACCTTAAATCTCATTGTTTTCAGCTCGGTCATAAACCTCGCTAGGGAAACGAATGCGCCTGAACTACTCCCTTCTGCCTTTTATGACCTTTCCCGATGTACTGCAAGTGATATCGTTGGGGGTTATACGCCAGCGGGAGCCAGCGCCACAGAATATCTCGATGACATCGATCTCATTAATGTCCTAAAAGGAAAAGAGCACGCATCTCGATATCTGTCAACCTTTGTGGTCAACGAATTAGAAGGCCGCGAACCGTCTGTTGCTTGCCTTCATCGTCATGACATTGACCCATCTCGGCAACGAACTTGCCAAGCCGCTTTCGAGACCATCACTTTCGAGATTCTCCGGGACGTGAATGGGGTTGTCTTCCACCGCAACCAGGATCCCCTCTTTGCTATCGCTGACGCCGAACTCATGCAAACGAGAGATGAACCTCAGGGACGACTCAGCTTACCATATCGGGCTTGTGAACCTTGTCGCATGGAGTTCACCAATGCGGTCGATTCTGCTAGGGAAGATTGCTGGTTAAAACTTCCGCTATGGTTCGGTGTCGAGCTCGATAATTGGCTTTAACGCTTCCTTAGACCTATGCCTTGGTCATGGCTTGCACGGATAATACTTTGACTTTCAATAATTGGCTTCAACGTTTTCTTAGACCCACATCTTGGTTATTACTTTGCCGACAACGTCTAGTAGTTAAGGCGTACTTGCTTGTCTTCCCCTCCTTGCATATATTGTGTCATGATTGGATATGCTTGGCCACGCCTAATAAATAAATAAATAGGCCAAGGCGCATTCCGTTCCACCTAATTCTCCCATCGTTTCCCACCAGCTTTCGGAGTCGTCCCGCCCCCAAATGGATAAAGCCGCTGTAGGCAGTGGCATCGGAATATCTCAAGGTATACCTCATCTCCAGGCTTCTGCGGTTCGGTATCTGCTCATATCGGAATATATCAAGACGACGGCAGCAGTTCTGATGGGAGGCTAGTTTGTTTATCTCCATCCTGGCATTCGAACAACCGATGATCTGCAAGCAACTTAGTACACCAGATGCATTGGAACATATCGAAGATATGGTTCTCTCTTTCCTGACACAACTTGTCATGCCCCGGAGCATGGAGCATGAATCCACCAACAGAAGCCAATCAGAAGAGGCAACGAAGCCAGATAACAAAAAACTTATGCCAAAAATTGAGTTACCACTGGTTGATCGAACGAAAAACCGAATCAATGAGTATGTGTATGCTTCAACGGAATCAACAACTTCGATCTCTTACGTTCTCGTAGGAAGCCATGCTACAAAACCCTCACTTATCCACGCAAGTCACCCTCTGGAAGTGCAAAGCCCTTTGGCAAGCCAATATATGCGTCTGTTCTGATCCCATTGCTGATATCAACAAGCAGCACAGCTATTCCGAATTCTCGATATCACTCACGAAGCAATCCTGAATGATGTACCCTCCACTAAACGGTAATTGTTGTGTTATCTTTATTTTATGTCCTCAGAACCACCGATCTTTCCTAGTGATATTTATTACAAAGATGTTGGTTTATTCAAAAGCCAGAGGGTGGTTGATTCGGTATGCCTTGGCATGTGCAACACGTCCAAATATTGAGGATTATCTTCTTTAGCTCGTGGATGATCTAGCTGCCACATTTGAAATGGAGAGATCCGACCTTAACATTGTAAAGAGCTTTTTATAAAAGTTGCCCAGTCGGGCTCATTCGAACGATCTAGCGTGCCACATCAAAAGGTCTCGTTTGTGGCTCAGGACTCACCATTCACCTTGTATCTGGCGATCAGATACAAGCCAATGACGCCGACGTAACCAGCTCATTATCTATGCCTCCCCTAACTAATAACACAACCCACAGGGTGCCCTTATACCGGTTGGAGAAGATATTCAATCCTTCTCTGTAGATGACGATATCGCCTGGGTGTTGATTGTTGAGAAAGACGTGAGTACACACGTGTTTTACTGAACGCAACGATCCCGAGCGATTCTTCAGGCCGTATTTCAATCCCTTTGTAGGTTGAGGATTGTCGATCACGACGCAATGCCCGGTCGTGGTATCCTTATAACGGTAACTGATCTAAACCTTTAACATATACGTATGTCAAAACTAAAACGAGCAACAGGGGAAAGGGTATCCTGATGTCGCCACTCGCCATCTCGTGAAATCTCTTGCCGACGCTCTACCGAAAAGGTGTTGTACAGATAAGCAGCACAAGAGTTCCTTCCGGCTTACTACTGGGAAGTATACCTATAATGGCGATCGTTGATGGTGATCCATATGGGCTTGATATCCTGTCCGTTTACAAGTACGGCAGTCGCGGCCTTCAGCACGAAAGCGGTAAGTTGGCTGCTCGAAGGATAAAATGGCTGGGAATTTGGGCCAGCGAACTGGACAGGTAGGCGCCTTGCTCACAGCTTTCTGCACGGAACTGAACTTCCAATATAGCTTTGGGGTCGACAGAGATTATCTCCTGCCGATCACGAAACTCGACGAGAAAAAAGTGCTTTCTCGTGCTGCTTGAAGATTTCTCACAACCCATCACTATCACACACAGGCCCTTTCTCTTCTGCTTAGGGGAACGTTCCCATTGCCTGGTAGATGGAAGTGTGTCACTCGTCTCACACCTGGTGCTCCAATAATATCCTCATCAGGAAAGAGATCATGCATCTTTTGCATACTCGACGCAAAGCTGAAATAGAGATCTTGTCTACGATGAAACCAGAACAAGTCATAAAGCCCGCCCTCTCATCTCGTCCATGGTGTATTCACAACTCCTGCCTAGGTTGTTCAAGACATCAATGACCCGCCTCCTTTCCTCTTCTCTCACCGTTCCGTCGCGACTCCTCTACTTGGTCCCTCGGCTGAATCCCAACGCATGCCAACTCAGTCGACATCTGCTCCAGCAATGCTGCAGTATTTGGGACCAAAAATTACGCAAATGGTCGCGTTGGCTCAGGCTCGTGCGAATACGGTTCTCCTGTGAGGATTTAAGTCCGCGATGCGTAAACAATCATTGGAATATAGGCCAGACTTGTACGCTATGCGACCCCGCCATGCTAATAGATACCTCGTTGAATGCCCACTGAATGTTGTTGTGTTGGCTATCGTGGTGAGCCCAAACCGGCAGGAAGGAGAATATTGTGCGTAAGGTAGTACTCAAAGACTACCTTATGTTATAGTCAGGACTAAACATGCATGTTGCGGGACAGAGAGTACGGTTACGCCTTCCGCTTCAATCTTTCCTTGCATCCTCACGGATATGTGTTGTCCTGAGAACGAGCTGTGACCAAATACTCCAGAGTCATGTAGTTGGCGGGTCCTGGGATTTTTTAAACCATGCCATTCTTTATCTTCAGGCGAATGGTACTGTCACCCACAAAGCTCCTAAAGTTGAGCGATCCGTGCAGACGTGAAGAGAGTGCAACTCGCGACAATCGTCACATTCAGAATTCCTCTCTACGCCTATTTTGCTAAAATATATTCTCCTCCAACTGCTTCTCTCAGATATACAAGCACAAGCAGATGTTGTGCTAAGGGAGGACAATCTGTCGACTTAATTGGAGCGGTAAGATTTACGAAAGAGATGGATCCAAGCAGCGCTGCGACCGAGCGTTACCCTCGCGCTCGTGTATGGTTGACGATGGTCCGTTGGCAGGAAATGGAAGTCATAAGGCGTATATCCTCAAATTTGTCAGGGATGGCAAGCATGCCATTGCGGACGCGAAAGAGTTGGAGGGGGCTTCATGCGTGGGTACCGCACCAGGCAGAAACCAGTGGTCAGAGAGATTGCTAAAGAATGGAGCTCGGAAATCAACATCACCCCCATAGACACCCATTCGCTGGACGTTAGGTGAAGCTCCTTTATAGGCAATAAAATGATACACCTCCATATTGTGGGTTGTCAAGGGCAATTGCACGCCAATGAGCGCAGACTTAGAAAGAGAGCGAATCTCTGGATCTTTCTCTGTAGGGGATGAACGACCACGGGCCTGGGACGGATAGCATGAATACCAACATGAGGATATCCTATGATAGTTTGAAAATAGGCGTTGCAGCATCCCCATCCATCCTAATGGTAGCTGGTTAAGTTTGGGACTTTGGAGCCCCATTTCGCCTTCGCGGACTCGATCTGGCACGCTTATAAACACCGTCCTGGCTTTGAGCTTGTCTAATACTCTTAGAGTCCCTTGAGCAGTGAGGCCGTCCTGAAACTATTCCTGCTTGGTACGTAGCTGTTACTTGTCGCATTGAGATGGTTATTGTACAAGATTAAAGGCATAGAAGATATCAAGAAATGATCGTACATGGTACCTGCACACTGTCGTTAAGAATAATACGTGGCCCATCTAAGCGTCCGGTGGCATATAGTTGGAGTGGAGCATATCAATCGAGCGGGGTATATTTTGGCGGCGGTTCGACGGCATCATCGTCAGCGGGGCTGGTGCGGGCTTGATTCTGCTTCTCGTCGTCGACTTCTAAAGCCTTCTGATATGCCCTCATGTCACTGTGCAACTCTGACGGAGTTCGTACGATCGCAGCGGATGACGAACTCGCTTGAGTTTCCGCCGCCTCCACCGATCGCTCGAGCGGGGCGGTCCACGCAGAGGGCGCTGTGCTCGTCTCGTAGGGTGACTGAAGCGGCTCATGCGCCCACGAATCCGTCCGAATGGTTTCCGTAGATTGCCGCACGGATCGATTTATCGAGGTATGTCTATTGCTACTACTAGTGATAGCGGAAAGAAGAGTGGTATCTGACGTCGGAGAGCGCGGCGAATCATTGGGAACGTTTGCAAGCGTATGTGTCTCTTGGGGTATGGAATGGGTGTTACCAGGTTGGTGAGCATGATTGCCCATCAACCCTATGACTTCTGGGGCCATGAAAGGTGCAGGAGAGAGTAAATTGCTGGGTTGCGCCTGTTCCATCTCCTCCTTTGGCAGAGGGGGAGGAGCTAGCGCAGAGGACTCGGATTCAAGGAAAGACGCAGGCACAAATCCGCGGGGCCGCTTCAGTGCGCGTCGTTTCCGATTATGTAAATGTGCAAAGAGCATCGCGAGAAGTCCCAATGCAATCACTAACAACACACGGTTAGCCTCGAGCCTAGGGGTGGAAATTGATTTACCCACAGACTCCAATCACAATTCCTGCAATCTGGCCACCTTTGACACCTGACTTTTTGCCAGATAAATCCTGTGAGGAGATGCCAGAAGGTCCCAGGCTGACGATAGAGGAGCTGGTGTGTGAAGCATGGTCCTTGTCATTCACTCCGGTATGCGCTACAGTAGCTGTGCTGCTTGGAGCTGGTGTGATTTGGGGTATCACGGTGTTCGATGCCGAGGCTGTGTTAGTCGTCTGCTTGGGATTGCCAGTGGCGGTCTGGCTTAGGCTATTTGCCCCATGCATTTTACCCCCTGAGCGTATGGTGGTACAGACACCGTTACTACAGCTTTCGCTATCTGAGTCAGAGTCAGAATCGCTATCACTGTCGCTGTCGCTGTCTCCATCTGACCCGCCCCCGTGCTGCCTGCGTTTTTAACCGAGTAAGAGTTCACTCATGGTTCCAAGATGGAGAGACGTACTGCGCGAACTTTTCATGTAGTAGTGAGAAAAAGTAAAAAGTCGAGAACACAGGGGATCTAAGAGGTGAGTAGTACATGGTGGTTCGAGCGAAGGCGAAAGTGGCTGATTCCCCATCAGCAAACTCGTAGGTTAATTTACAAGCTTCTTCGGTGTGTCGCCTGCCGGACGTCGGAATCCAGTTCGGCATGAGATGACCTGAAGTTATAAAGGGTTGATGTCGACATAGAACCCATCACCTCTAAAGCGAGCCAGTGAACATACAGCTTTTAACCGGCAAGGAGGAGGAAACAGCCAGACAGTGGAGCGACAGGTTCTTGGCGTTCACTCTGGGGTGGGGTTTCGTGGCATCTACGGCGTTAAGGTGGGAGAAGGTCAAAAATCCAAGCACCCTGTACGCCTACATTGCGCAGTCTTCTAGCGAACTTGTTTCCAAACAAGTCGTAATTGGGGCCATGGCGTGAGAAGTCGAACCTCGAGACCCAAAGCAACAAGGCCAGCAGCACTGCACTTGCTGTATGATTGTATCGCACATAAATACATCATAGAGCCTTGGACAAGAACCCTCCATGATTGCAACGTCCGCAGTTATAAGACTTCAAGTTGATGCTGATGCATTCATGACTTCGCTAATCGCTTATTATAAGCAACCCTTGGCCAAAGTGATCTGCATAACGACAAACAATGCTACACGGAACATTCAGGATTGCTGTGAGTTTGGAGGCTACTTGGTTTAGGGGCAATGTTTTGGTCATGGCCATTGAGGCAGAGGGATGCCATTTTGGGGCAAACTTCGTGAATCAAGGCAACGGCATCCGAGGTGAGCTTGAAATCCTCGTTTGCCCAAAGTGTCAGCTTGGTGAGTCCCCCAAATAAGGTCAACCAAACCAACAGATCTGGCATGATATGCGTTCGCGAATCCAGCCGCATAGGCAACTGAAGAGTTACGGCGGAGATTTGTCTGCTTTGTACGGCCCAAGATGACCCTATCGGTACCCAGATTTCGCGTTCCTCTTCGGCTTTCTGGAAACGGAGCTCGTCGAAGATGATGATTACGGAAAGAGAGAGCGGCACTTCATCACACCACTTTGTCAACTTTGTCAACGTGTCTGAGAAATGACCGAGATTGAAGTAGCTAAAGTACTCCAAGCGAATACGAAAGCAAACGCTTTCGAGGACGCGAAAAGGTGTAAAGTGTTCAAGGAGATGCAACATCATCCATGGATTGCAGGTAAAGGATGTCAGGCGATCTAGCCCAAAGGGTATGAATTCCTTCGGTCGGGAAGGTGACCAGATTATAGGAGTTGTGACTAGATCCAGCGTCGAGAGGAGGGGGAGACTGCGAAGGAATTCTGGAAGAATGGGGATGATATATTTGTCCAGGAATCCTAGTTTCAAGTTTTGTAACCTTGGAGCCGCTTTCGCTAATTGTGAAAAGAAAACAGAACATTCGAGGTTGGAGAGCTTCTCTTGCTGTAATTGGATGTCAAGCGAGGATATTGGTGATTGTTCCATCACGGTGAATGTCCACGCAGAACACGGAGGTTCGATGAGGAATTTTGTGTTGATGGTTAACGTCGTAAGCATCGTATGCCTCAGCACGGTGGGTGTACATTTCATGAGAGGATTTCTGAGGTCCACGAAACATCGATATCGCCATTCTGGACCAATGAGGCTTCTGTTGGCTGATCCTATCATCTGAAGTCCTTTGTATTGAAACTTGTCAAAGAACCGCGAGACTCCTGTCCGAGGAAATAATTGATATGAGGAAAGGAAATCGTCGGCGTCTATGAATTCAAGCCAAGTGCATGATTTAGTGATTATGGTGTTGAATAAGGTAGAAAATAGTTTGAGTGTGCAGCTGAGTTCATTATACTCGTACCACATTTCCTTGTAGAACTGATTGCTCCACGCAAGGGTTATTCTTTCGACTACAGACAGCTTTGTGATCAGCTGCTGAAGGCGGTGTAAGTTATAAAGCATGCTAGACCGCATGCTCGAGGATATCGTGCATGACAGATGCTTCATCCTCGTCTTGTGAAACTGGGGGGCAATGAGCATGATGGAGAGGGCGTCAAGTGGAATTGGGCCAATTAACTTCTTCTGGGGCTGCAGCGTGAGGTGACAGTATATGGACGGTTCCGATATAGAGAATCGCGCCAACAATATCGGAATCGAGAGTTGGTTAAGGTAAAGAGAGGACTTGGCTATCTCGTACAACGAAGGCGTAGCGACCTGTTCAAATATAATGATAAGGAGTTCAGGTGGAAAATCACCCAGGCCGATTACTGGGCGTTCGACTGGTGCAGGTGGCATGTGGCTGGTATGAAGGGCTCTTGGGAGTGATAAGACAACTTGATGTCGACAAATGTGACACAGAAATGCCCCATACACGTGACTACACAAAACGCGATCGTGCCGGCACGTGACAACGCGACGCGTTCGCGTTTGATGATCAGCGGAGTTTGAAAAGTGGGAAGCGTTAAATTCAAGTCTGCTGTGGTTGTACAGTCTCTTATCGACCAACGACATCCTCGACGACAACCTCAAGAAACTTGCCAGCATGAAGACTTCGCCAACATCACGCAGCTCGGTCCTTGGAAAGCGTGGTCACCAAGCACAAGACCTTGCCACCTCATCCAGGGTGACTAGGTCGTGCAGCCAGCTTCAAACCCCAGACCCAACACCAAATCCAAAACGCGCCCGCATTTCGCTCGCATTACTAGATGGCGACTCTAATAAGGAGAATGTTCCTCCATTCAGTCCCGAACATGGAAACGAATCTTCACCGACAACAGCAAGGGCGGTGCGAGCGCTTCGACGTGCCACAACAGAATTGATCACGTTTACACGCAGTTCATCACGTAGGCTCATCTCAATTCCTTTATTAAGTGCACTTTCGCTGACATCCTGAAAATAGCTTCCCGACGGTCTGCATCTGTCTCGACATCTGCCCCTGCAACGCCCACCCATGAAATTGCCGGACTTGTCATTAAAACGCCACCACCTACACCGCCTGCAGCTCTTATACCGATACACGCCCGGGCGCGTGCCTTACTTCGCTCCACGTGCAACAGTGCTGATTCGGAAATTGCTGGACGTGATGCGGAACGCGCGACAATCCAAGACTTCTTGTTATCATTCATCAATTCGACTCTCACGCAAGATGAAATTTCTCCAAATAGCATGTACATCTCAGGCTCTCCTGGGACGGGCAAAACAGCCCTAGTCAACTCCATCATACGCTCTCTCGAAGCAGATCATAAACACATCAAGGTTATCTTCCTAAACTGCATGTCCCTAAAATGTATCGGTGGTTTGTGGGAACGACTGGCTGAAGAACGTGGAGATCTACCGGGATGCAAGCCAACCAAGAGCAAAAACTTCAAAGAGAAAGATTCAGTTGAAGGACTTTTAGCCAGCCTGAAGACTAAATGGTGAGTTCCCGCCACGTGATTATCATCAGTTCTTAATCCACGCCTAGCATTGTCATTCTCGACGAGCTTGATCATATAACACCCAATCCGCAGTCACTATCTGCATTGTTCTCATTGCTGGATGTCTCCCCTTCTACATTGCGTCTCATTGGCATCGCCAATACACACACTCTAACGTCAACGTCCACATCTGCCACTTTTTCAAATACCTCCCATGTCAAGACCCTTCATTTTGCTCCATATACACCTGCTCAGCTGCTAAAGATACTAGATTCTCGTCTCTTCCTCTTGCAGAGCACCGAAGATCCGACATCCGCATCCAGCTCTGACGAAGCCAAGAAATTCTTACCGCAACCTACGCTCTTTCTCCTTACGAAAAAGGTTGCAGCACTCACGGGCGATGTCAGAAGTCTGTTCGAGGTGCTGCGCGGAGCAATTGATATGGCGGTGACTGCTTCAAATGCTGATGAAAATCCCTTCAAAATGTCCGCAAGTGTAACACCATCCCATATCCTTGCTGCGCTGAAGGCATATGCGCCTTCTGCAAAAGTCTCCACTGCCGCTTTTTCGGCTTCGACAAACTCAGGCTGTAGTGAAATCGTCACAAAAGTCCGCAACCTTACAATTCAAGCACGCCTCGTCCTTGTCTCAATCCTTTTGGCTTCGAAACGGCGCGAGGCTGGCCTTACGCTCTCAACCGCCACCACTACACAATCGTCGCCGAGGAAAGTCACTGCGTCGCCCATCAAACGCACTATGTCACAGCCCAACACATCCAACGCTTTTGGTGTTGGGATTGATACTGCGCAACTGCACTCGTACTACAGCACAATGTTGACGCGTGGGGACATGAACGTCTTCGATCCCGCCTCGAGGAGCGATTTCAGCGACCTGATGGGTATCTTGGAAGGAAATGGACTAGTGACACTTTCTTCCACCCTTCTTGCTACGTCAACGCCGTCGAGGGGCAAACGCAGCTTCTCACGCTCCGCTTCCTTTGGCTCTGGCTTGGGCAAGGCCACCGCTGGCGCAGTGGGGGAGGTGCGTCTGGCCGATGGTATCTGGGGCGACGAGGTCCTCCGCGGGCTCGGGGTTTCAGGACGCGCCGTCGAGGGTGCAAAGGCTGATGTAATTGAGGAGGAGGTCCGAGCCATCTGGGAACGTGAACGTATTCGCCTGGCGCGCGATGTCAAGGCTATGGCAGCCGCAGCAATGAATGCATCCCGATCGGACGGGTTTGCTGGAGCGTTCGAAGATTAGACTCGGCTTCACTTCAGCTTCACGCCAATCCTATTCAATTATGCTTATATTATGCTTCTTTGCATCCGACCATATCTTTATCATCCTAGCATTATCCCATACTTCGTCTATTCATCCTTCTATATTCCATGGATCCCTTATTCCTTTTTGACCATCACTGCCTTTTACTCGCTTTGTCGAACTTTTTGTCAACTAGAATATGCTTCCCCTACCTACTGTATGACTATTATGGTGTATATGAACCAAACTCAATCAATGTTGTATCCAGACACTTGAATGATAATCCTGCATCCAAATATGGAGGCGTAAGTTCTGGAGTGGTAGATCGTGCTGTGGAACAAAGAGAGAGCATGCCCTTAATGGCGAAAGATCGTCAACGCGCGCTGTTCGCCTTCAAGCTCCACATCCCGTTGGCTTCTCTTCTGGGCCTTCTTAGCCTCCCGCGCCTCCCGCTTTTTACGCTCTTTCTCCGTTTCGTCTTTAGAACGCCAGTCCCCGAACAGCCCTGTGCCAAAGATGGTGCGAACGTTGAACGCACACAGCATAAAGCTGGCGAGCCACTCTGGCAGGACGTGGAAGATGTAAAAGCATGCCTTCGCCCCGGGACTGTTGAGCGTCCCCGGTGCTGTGGAGATGAGCGATGTGCTCTCGTTCCACATAACTGCAAGGCGATAGATGCCGATAATGCCCTGTTGTAAAAACCGTCAGTCGGGCTGGAGGTGGCAAGGCGAAGTTGATGCAACACTACCAGTAGACTGGATGTGACGACGACATGCCTTACGCCCTCTTTACATACCCTTGGTATGTTGACGCGGCCCCAGATCACCACAGCGATGAGAGCACCAGTCAAGAACACAGCGACGCCGCTGCTAGCATACCTGTGACAATATAAGCCAGGGTTTGACTCGTTCGCGGATGTGAGATACCAACCGCATAGTCATAGTTTTCCTCGCCTGGTCCTGGTTCTCAAAAACGCGGCTATAGTGCGAGTTGGCGATGATGCCCGGCACCGTCGCCGATAAAAATGCGAAGTTCACGAAATCCGTGTAGCGGCGAAGCCAGAACCGCCACTGGGGGTGGTCGGGGGTGTCATCTGGGGGATCGGAGACATGGCTGCCCTTCGTCGCGGCGGCGGGCGACTGCGCGAACGTCTTTGACCCGAATGTGGGGTTCAGCACGAGACAGCGGACGAGGTGGACGAGGTCGTTCGCGATGCCGATGTAGCCCATGCCAAAGCTTATCTGCATGTACGTCGCGAGTCCTTTGGACACGCGTTTGGCTTCATTGTGCGATTGGACGGCGCGCAACGAGAATATCACGACCCTGACAAAGTAACGATGAGCAACCTATGTCTTGAGCTTGTGATGGACATTAGGCTTACCGCTCCGTCGTAAAAATAAATGTACCTATCAGTAAGATGGCGCGCGACCTCCGGCCCAAGAGGCGATACACCATCACGGGCACCAGCAGCGCGTACAGAACTGCGAAAAGAATGGATGGGGCAAAATCAGCAGGTAATGCTGTCCCTCCAACTGGCGTTGGAAATTTGTCCATGGTTGGAGGGTGGGTGAACCGCGATGGCCACCGATTATATAGCTATTATTGACCCTGGCCTTCCAACCTTGAAAGGGAGCTGCGTGGAAGACAGGTGACATCTGTAGGCTGTGTATGATGTCCCGCAGCCCTGGGCGCCAATCGATACTGTAGTTTATGGCAACAGCAGGGATTAATATCTAGGTCAGGAACACAGATAAGGAGTGGCCAGTGGCCGAATATCCGTTTAGTATGCAGAAAAAGCCAGAACTTGGGCTTGAGTTTGAACGTCTGTTGAGATGGAGTGGAGCAGAGCGGCCTTCGTATGGTATGGTATGCGCTGCGCACTGTCAATAGAAGCTGAAGCTATCATAAACTGTGCAGTGTATGTTGATACCCATCTTGCTAGTCGGGAATCATTGAGGAGATCCGCATCACTGTGAAGTTATTCTCAAGGATCGGTAAATGGTCAAACTCGACATTGCACCTTCGGATCTACAGCCACCAGTCATGCCAGCACTTGTGCTGACTCTGTAATAAGGGTGTTAATTTTCAGTCTCATTATCCAGATCCCGTACGTGGATGTGGTGCCCTCTATTTGGCTTACATTTGATCGTAGGTACGTTGATTTCAAGCCCACCCTGGCTGTGACTGTCGGTTGATAGTACTAGACCTCAGTGATAGGTACAGGCAACGGCTCTGACTGGCATGAGGACTCAGACGCCAACTTCGCGAACCCGATACTCATGCTGTCAGAAGACATCATGACCCCTTCTTAGCCCTTCATTTCACTCAGCTGATTACCGTAAGGACGATCTCGAAAACGTGGTGTCGATTTCCCGCGTTTGCTCATCCTAACGAAACCTCCCTTTGAACCTTTCTCAGCTCTGGAGGTCTGTGGAGATTACTGAGCGCGGATACCCCAGAATCTCGAGATGTTGCGTCGCTCTTTCAGGTCACCCATTGTCAACAGCGCAGACAAGTGGGCGCTCGATCACATCTTCCAGCATCATCCTAGCATTATCCCTTGCATACTTATTTTTCGGACACGGTCTCA
>JASFDG010000126.1:33948-46031 GCA_036937095.1 Phaeolepiota aurea
CGAGTCGGTGAGTTGACAGGAGGATCGGAATGGATTTCAAGCGCAAGGTCGAGGTCAACGGTGAATATTTGGAGCTTGCAGTATCTATCTTGCTATAGAGCACGGTTTTGAACCGTCCGCTCGAAACCTTTATGATGCAGCGGACACTTTTGCAACCCCTTTGGGGCATAAAAAATTGCTTTCTTGTCTTCGATCAAAGCTCACCACTCTACATTCAAAGTAGCCTTAATGTAAACATCTATTCACCCCCGTCGGGCGGCTGTATGTCATCACTGTAATACATTGGTTCGAACTGTCAAACAAAAGTGATATCCTTCGGCGATCCTGCATCTGCACCCAACCGCAGCGCCACAATTTGTGTGCTGAGGCTTGAGTAGCCATTTCCAATGAAGACTGCGGCGCGTCTCGCGAGTTCGACGTCAGCGCAGACCGCAAAGTCATGCTCTCCCCAACGCAGAGGTACATCGGCGGACTGGATCACCCGCAGCATCGGTCCCCCCGGCCATCCCTGCTGCAGCGCCCAGCCCGCATTCTTCAGGACTGAAGCGATTCTGTAATGTTGGAGGTATACGGTGGGGTGGTCCCATGCGCCGTCGTGGAGGACGTATATCGTTCGAATGGTAGGGTTTGCGCGAGCCTGGAGGGTGACAGCGGATAAAACGCGATGCAAGGTTGGATAGCAATGTTCCATGATAGATGTGGCATTGGATGTGACGAGCGGTGGGTTGAGGATGGAAGATTCTAGTACTGGCAGGGTGGCCCAGGTGGTGAAGCCCACCTGGTCGGATGCAAGGAATTTGCAGTGGTCCTCAAAATCCCCTACCGAGCCATGGCGTGTGAGCGCTGTATAATGTAGGGACTAAGAGAAGGGGACGTTACCTCGACGCAAATGAAGGGCCATATAAGGCTCCCCGTCACTTTTAGAATCCCGCGCACCCAGCTCAAACTTGGATTGTGTACGGTTAACGATGTCTACGACGGAGTTGGACCACTCGAAGTGGTTGGCCAAATATTTTTGAAAGGTTGGCCAGATAGCTTGAATACCGGACGAGGCAAGGAAGCTGAAAGGTACAATGAATTAGCCAATATAAGCTTGAGAATATGGGATTGGACGTACGTCCAACTGAGGACTTTATCATCGACGACAATACATCTGTCTGGGCCGTTAAGCACTTCTAGAGCATGCGCCCACTGGACATTATAGTTGGTTATTAGATTGACATGTTTGACATCGCTTTCCGGGCAGACTTGGTCAAAGACCGCGACACTGATCGTGCTCTTCGTTGGGCCCGTGACGAATGCAGAAAGTGGGACGAGGGCGTCTTCGCCCCTTGGACGCCACACTAGTGGTTGGTAGACATACACGCGCGACGTCAGTAGAGCAAGATGATGATATATGAGGATCTCTTGAGCCTGGGGACATTAATTAATTATCAAGACATTAAGAGCGACGTTGCTTCTCACCTGGTTATTGAAGCCAGCACCTTGTAACTGCTTGAATAAAACATATTTCTTATCCCTGGAGTTGTTGACGAGCTTCTGAGATTCCTCCGTTTCGATTTGTGATAGTTGTTGGTACAGAGAGTAGGATGGTCGAGATTGCAGATAAAAGTATGATATCAGCAGAGAAAGAGATACAAGCACGATGAGTATTGGGCGCACAACCCGCCAGTGAATGGTGATTTGCATGTTAAATTGTACAGCTTGCAGGCGACCGCCAGCGTCGTGGGTGGAAAAAGAGCCTCATCCTTCGCTCTGTTGATTGACGCCAAGTTTGATGGCTACCATATGCATTTCGATGATATGTCAATATCCATACCCTCTTCCAGCTTCCGGTGGGACACCAATGGTGTGAATACGTCCCTGTCTGTGGCGGTGGACAGGTTGCACCACTAAACTCTTGGCATTCACCGCACAGGAAATGAACATGCTCCCGTAGTGCTCGCAGATTTTTATCAATCTGGAATGTACAGAACGTGTACATGCTATTATAACCCTTTAACTTATACTAGCTTGGCCCTACGCTGCTCTCCCAACTGTAACGTCTACCATGATGCCGTTCCCCTCGCCCGTTGGCGGGACGCCTTTTCCCGCAGACCTCGCGTCATCTGTGATATTTGCAGTAACCTATGGCCTTTTGCTGCCATTGGCGCTCTATCGCTTGTTCCACCGACGGTCACGGACCATCTTGTTGCTCGGCACTTTTGCCTTTGCAGTTGAAAGGTTTGCTCGAGCTCCTTATTCAGTCGTTCGTTCATTATACGCTTTGACAGGGTAGTAATTTATGGGCTGAGAGCTGCTCAGTCCCAGGATAACGGCATGCGCGTGTCCAAGGGCCTCACGACATACATGCAAGTCAGCTTCGGCATGGGCTACATCGGCATTGCAAACGATCTTGTCAATCTTGTCCGATGTTTGTTAGTCAATCCCACATATGGATCGGAAACATTTTATCAGTCCCCGGCTGCAAGCACTAAGGAGTCCTATGTGACGGCGCCCCCTGAGGACAGTCGAGACCATGAGTCTACGCGGTTTTGGCTGCGACGTTTCACAGATTTCATCAACCTTGCCTTTTTGGCTGCGTTCATTCCTGGTATCATTGCGAACTCGAATTACAGTAAGGTATTTGAAGATCCCAAACATGCAGCGAGAACCCGGCAGTTGAGGTTTGGATAGACTTCCAACATATTGGCATGCCTCCAGCTTAAACCCTGCTATTTCCAGGTATGCTAGCAGCGCCGTCGCATTATTCCTGGCATGTATGATCATATCTGCCACGCTATGGGCACATTTCAAACTACCTCGGGTCAGCAAGTTGGGCGTGAAATTGCTTACAGTTTTATCCATTCTCCTCGTCAGTCCCGCTTTAATCAAAAAAGCCTTCGTACCCCTCGCTCATTAAACCCGCAGGGTGTGGTTGGGATATACCGCCTCTCTGTGATGCACAACACCACGGACTCTCTCACTTCAACAGCTCCTGGATCACTGAACAGTCCTGGTGCCAAGGCGGCGTTTTACATTTTCCATATCCTCCCCGAGTGGATGTGCACTGTCATCCTATTCAGCTTTAATGTGCGCAAAATAATGGGCACAGGTCCGTGGGGTGATTGGCAGAACGCTGATGAAACGGAGAAAGAGAAAGCCAAGAGAGAGGAAGAGGAGAAAAAGAAGGCTGAGAAGAAAAGATTGAAGGCGGCGAAAAAGGGTGACGCGGAGGTCGAGCTAGTGCCTACGGATGGACTTCTTGTTCAAGTTTGATAAGTTGGGCTACGATTCCCTTTACGATTTAAAATTATAGGTGCTCTACATATTCTGATGAGGAGTCGTGGTTTCTTGCGGCTCAGACGCTTGATGATTTTCCTATTACGCGGAGGATTTCAGATTCGTATACATATATCGCATCCCGTCTTTAATCGTGCCTCTTTCACCGTTGTCAAGAGTGTTTGTGAAGGTTCTTGCTCAAGCTGATCTCATAAGGGTCGACCACAAGTGGGCAACGAGCCCCATTATTGATTGAAACCAGGTAAATCTATAAGGTGTAGCAACATTCAGTGCTACCAAATCCGTTTGACCATGGTATACCGCGTCAGATCCTCCAACTTCACTCTGCCCCTTTTCCCTTTATCTCCAGGTTTGTTCTCACCCATTTCCGCAGTCCTAGGGACATCGTCGCGGTCACTATCCAGAAGCGACTTGAGCTCGCGATTGTATTTCTAGGTTGAAGGAGGTGAGTAAAAGAACCAATTATGTAGAGGGCTTGTGAACAAACCTGTTCTTCTTTCCCTTCCCCGATTGGATCACGGCCGAAGTCGTTTACGACGTCTGCAGCCTCGCGTGCCTCCATGCCTGCCCGCCGACGGGTCGCATAGCTCACAAGATTGACACCCATTATAACCTTTATAACGACAAAACTATAATGGCGGTAAGGGAAAAAAAGGCGAACTAAGAGGACGGGTGACAGACCACAGCCAAAATAGCACTCCCAACACACCCAAAGTCACGTAACGAATTACCTCCGCGTCGGATAGAGAGGGAACGGACCATGTCCATGGTGGTGTAACCCTCCAGCGAGAGGAGAAATCCGACTGAAAGGAAAAGACAAGACTTATCGACTGTGATCCCACGAGGATCACCAAGGCAGCGAGCGGCAGAGACGCGAAACCCAATCGACGGGCAACAAGAGGAGATTGGTCCACGTATGAGTGCTAGACGTATGATTGGCTGTGGTAATAGTTACCATTGTTTGTAGTAGCACTCACTTTGCGTGCTCCACGCCTCCCTACAGCACTTCCGCTTGCGAGGTCACGACACAGGACATCAGTATAACGCTCATAGACTGAGGGGCGGATGTGGTTGAATTTGGTGATGAAAGCGTGCTTGAGCCAGTCTACAAGCATCTCTGAGACTAGAACAGTGAGGACTGGCTGTAGGATGAAATTAGTTTCAGAGAGCTGGAGTGTGTCGACAGGACCAACATAGGATATTGTCCAAATGACATTGTTTCCCCTGAACCACCCAAAACTTTTGGGCAGGACAAAGCCTTCCGCAAGGTCGATTTCCGATCCACTAAGCTCGATAAGGTTGCGGAAAGCCACGATGCATAACATCAATGCAAGCGTAAATCGCTCGACAATGTCTGACCGCTTATGAGGATGGAAATTGTGGGGCTTGGGGTAGAAGACTGACCGGCACAAGTAATTTGAAACAAATTGTCTTTCTCGAACTTTTTGAAGACACTACCTTTGATTTCGACAAACTGATTGGAAACCAATAGCGTTAACAGGGCATGGTCGTATGAGTTAATGGCGACATTCAATGCAATCAGTTGATAAACCATAACAAGCGCGTGTGCAACTGTAATGGCATTAGGTTAAGTCATGAGGTCCCAGCCGACTTACCGTTATACATTGTTGCGAGGAAGAAAAAGGCGAAGGGGCGGAAAGTATGCGACGTGACGGGAATACGATGGGATAATGGCTCCAATGTTGAGCGAGAGAATAGGCAATCAAGGATATCTTGTCCAATTGACGCGCATAAGCGGTCCCCTATCTACCAAACCCTGGTGAGTGTCACGTCCTGTAAGAAAATGAGATCACGAACCTCCAGCGCGTTAAAAATAACATACAGTTTGATTGTGTCCTGCCCACGAATGGTATGATAGATCTTGCTTGCATCAGTTAATGGGTACAAGATGAGGAGAGATATAGCAAGCAGAAGGGCACGCAGAAGATCCGCTTTCTGAGATGGAGGTAGGGGCGGGGGAGAGCGGCGAAAGAAGTTGAAAAAAAATCTGAAAAAAGCCAACATGAAACGAATGGGCAAAATGGTAAATGTATACAGAAACGAGTCAAGACAGAGGATAAATCCAAATCCAATGATCTACGGCCACCATGAGACTAGAAACATGTTGGATTGTTTGCGCAAACGCACCTTTTCCATTGCCAACGGCATGCTTAAGAAGTTGCTCACGCGTTCCCATTTCTGCTCCTGGTGTGAATCGAAATCTGTAGCCAACAATTCTTCTCGCAGATAATCCCATAGAGAGAACGGAGGAGCATATGTGTGTGCTTGTTCCTCTGCTGTCTTGAAGTCAGGGGATGTCGGTGACGTAGGTGACACAGGGGTGGCCGGGCTGTATGGACGCGAAGGCAGTGACGGCGTCGGAGGCAATGAAGCATAGGCTGTCAAGCGAGACCTTTTCTGAAACAATGGTGTATCTGAGAGGATGCGACCGATGTCACCCGAGCTCGATGCGTCGGCAGAGAAGTCCATGCCAGACATGGGCCGGAAATTTTGGTGTCCATGAGTATTTGATGATGGGGGTGGACTCAAGGAGGACTGCCGGCCTCTGTTAGGAGCGGACAGTAGATGCAAAGGCCCCGTTGTTGTTTCAACCAATGCCCCAGACGAGAAGCGTCGCAGCTTCCTTGAGCGTCGCGATGAATGTGTATTCGGCATTTGATTTGATGAGTGTTCAATATAGTCTGTATCACATCAAGAGAGTAAGAGAAATGGAGAGTATTGTTAATATCTTCCAGGATTCTGTCGCAAGGTGTCAAAACCGGGTCACATGACCTGATATATTTTACATAGGCATTACAGTTGGTTCTCTGTTTAACATTCAGCGGTAGGTTTAGAAGTGACGAAGTGATTTATAGGATGGTGGTATATGTTACTGCAATGTGAAATAGCAAGGGACAAGTCCACCCATTCCAAGGCGTAAAATGATTCCAGTGGGTATCATGAAGAGAAATATGTTAATTGCCAAACGGTTGGGGATACGCAAGCCCTCGGCTGCCTCTGAATGCCATGCATGATGGGCCTCGATGACCATGAATAATGTTTCAACCCAACGCAAGTATAGTGACCCACCAGCGGAACGCTCGAGACGTCCTTCAGGCTCCCAGTTCTACGGCATCGAATACAGGGGAATGCACGGAGAAAGAAAGGGGGGGGGCTTCTGGGTTAGAGGGTTTCCGTCAAAACTCGGGAAGGCGCCACGAGAAGGTAAGGGATGGCCAGAGATCGTTGTTAGAGGCGGTCAAAGATCTTGTCCAACTGATCGTGGCCGCTGGGTGAGAAAAGGCGGAAAGATCGTTGGCGGAAAATTGTTGCCATGGGCTGTAGATGTCGTGGAAGAAAAAGGTTGTTTCGATTGTGGCACCTGTGGCAGGTACTGTATATGTGTGGCATTCACAACTTGATGAAAGCGCCTAGTAGGTATGAGTATGAGGGGTTGTGAACTGGAATTCTGGGCACAGCTGTCGTCAATATACGACGCCCCAGGATGTGGGTGATAGTAAAATGTACCTGCTGACCGTAGAAGTGAAAATAGTCTTCATATTCTTAAACTGCCTGAGGTGGGGTTTGGCCCAATATTTTCCAAAGTTGAGTACTTAGGAATTGTGGAAAATATGGAATATTCTGGTCGAGTTGGGCTTGAATTTGACCGTTGTAGAATTCCAAAAATGTTTGTTTTGATCTGCAATATCCAAAGGGTTACATATGAGACACGCATAATCCCTAACCCGCTCTCAACCTGCCACTCACCTCCATTCTACTACCTTTACCAATAGGCTTGTATCCTTTTTCTTCGCTCTGCAGCATGCTGTCAATATCTTATAGTCTCGCCATGACGGGGCTCGAAGAAAACATGCACGCAGGGGATGGGATGACTCGAGTCATTTCTCGCTGCTTTATCCTCAACCTACCAGGCGGCGAAGCAGCAAAGGAGTATATCTTGCTGTTTCTCCGCTTTAAATAATCCTATTTTCCTTGTGCTTGAAGCTTGAGGGATCCTAGGTTTGACGATTCGCCAGGTCCTCGGCCTTGATGGCTCCGAATCATAGCTTCAAAGACCTTCCCATCCAGGTTCAGTGGTCATTAGCGGCGTCGACTTCACAATTGCTTGAAGGCTTTGAATTCTTGGACTCATTCCATGGGGTATTACGGTAAGTCACTCCACAATCTTCGCAATCCCGCGTACTTGCACTTGCTTTTCCTTCTTGCTCTTGATGGTTGGTGTGTCGTTGGCCTATCAATCACTCTGAGATTTTCGCTTTCACTTTCGCCCTCGTTTAATCCACGAGGATCAGGGAAGCAGGTATTGCGCTTGTTGCTCTTCCTCCCTGTGCTTGAGCTTGCCCTTGACGTCTTGATAACTTTTATGCTCTTGACGCATTATTCACACCTTTATTTCACCTACGTTTCATCAATGTGTTGTTGTTCATTGGATGGACATTGAGCAGACGTGTATCGACGGGGGACCTGACTCACAAGGTCGGGACACCCGATGTGACTGCCCGTGACCATTTGTCACACATACGCTGCTGACCGTGAGGTTGGACATGAAAATGGGTAGGCTAAAGGCTTACAATAAAGGTGGAAATCTATATGGCGGCATCTCTGGATTGCGTTATGAAATGTCAATTATAGAAGAGCCTGTTTGGTGTATCTCGGTTGGCAAAAAGTTCACCTTGTCAAACAGCTTGACCCAGGGTTACTCTTGATCTCTTCTCCTGAAATTTTTACTGTAGTAGGGGGCATTCATGTTACATATATCTGGTTAATATGCCGGTTGCTTACCAAAACTTTGAGCAGGGGGGGCACCCGAGTCTTTCCATGAGCGATGTGTTACTCGTCCCTATGAAACTCTGCCAGCAGATCTGGTGAATCGAGGAAGATATCTCTTGGATGTAAAGCAGGTCACTCCACCACCGATACTTGCGGAGATCTGGCACATTCGGCTGGTGGCGTTTTAAAACCTGGTCCCAATTTAAATGCAACATCTGATGGCTTCGAATGAGCCATTTTAGTTGCAGCGGGTGACACTGGTGGTCAGGATTTAAATCGGTCGTCATCGTGTCTGCCGACTTTTGACAAGGTTTCAGCTTGCTTTTTACCATATGGAAGCGGTGTTCGAGGCGCATCAAGCCCAAGATTTTCACACAGATCTTGTTTGTATTGACATGAGTCACTGCAGTCAGGAATTCGCAATGTTAGATGCGCTTGCCTCGTGTCCAAACATTGGAACTCCACCATATAAAGTTGCGGCGACCTGGTGCTTGCAACTTGATGACCTTCTCCCTCGCAACCCCCACTACTCCGTCCCTCCACACTCTCTTCACTTTCTGAATCTATTTTACTCTAAGCTGCATAAATGTCTCCATCTCATGCTGCGCATCAGGCTCCCGTCATTTCTATTGCTCTATCTTTGGAACAAAATTTCTCTGATCCCTCTTGTGGATGTGCGAACAATTACAGGTTTTATGGGCAACCTGTGGCGGATGTAATGGTGTGCAGCGGGATTTGTTTAGCCATGCATGCCTACTAACGTTTTTGTCAGAAAACCATAGACCTTCGTTACGAAGGAGAAACCTTGAGCTATGAATATCCTTGCGATTCCCGCTTGGCATGTCGCACCCTTGTTCCTCCCCATATCACCTAATCTTGTCCTGAGCAGCCTAGGATATCGGAAGAGGAAGAAGATGAGTTGGAAGATTTTGATACCGAGACCGAAGCCGGCCAAAATGATGAAAAAACTTTTGAAATTGAGGTTAGGACACAAGTTAGATTCTGGAAGGTGAGTGATAGGTTCTTAGTTGTTCTGTGGCTGGCTTGCTCAGCCTCTTTCAGCGCCTTATGTCCTTCCTTCGGCTCCCTTGTGGCCTGAGCCGGAAAATCTGTTAAATGCCAACATCTCCCTCCCTCATCTGCATACTGCGTGAGTTGGCTTGACTGTCATTGGATACATGAGAGACGTCCAGTTTGAATTGTATATATTGACGCGCTTTTGCTGCGCTTAGTGCCTAGCCCAATCTCCACTTGCCTAATCTTGATATTGCATGTGCCATGTGTATAATATGTTTAATAGAGTAAGATATGCTTCTCACTGGACTCCCAGGCTCTCGTTCCGAGTCAACCTGGATGAGTGTGTGAGCCCGATGGCAACAAATAGTCACCGTGAGAACTGCTAGATAGCAGTACTATGGGTTCCCTGAACATCGGCCAGACCCCTCAGTCGGACAGGTCACAGGTTGTCACAACATGCCATCAAATTATTTTAAACTCCGTTGGGAGGATGCCACACTTCGAGGAGACCGTATCATATTATTGCTACGTGACATGGCTATATACAAGCTAATATACCAGTTATAAAGTACCAAGTAGTGTGATTATTACTGAGAATTTAAGTTATATAAATGATGATCTTGGGTGTTGGTAATAGGCGTCGCGCTATGGCCGCCAGCAGTATAGACATGCGCGGGTGGGTAATGATATGGATGATTATAGGACACCTGATATGGAGGGAAATGTGTGTAAGGATTAAAAGGAGGTAGAGGCTGACCAAAGGGATGCTGTGGTGCAGGAAGAGGTGGCGAATGACTCGGAGTGTGATGATGATTTTGGGGTGGGGGATGACTAGATGGTCTTTGATTCAACGAAGCAAGTTGAGCTTCATTGTTCATTGGTGGATTATTGGAAACTCCAGGCAAGCTTTCATCATGTGAGGTGTGTGCTTGACGACGACGAGGTTGTGTTGGTTTGGGATAAAGACCTGAAAATCGTGGGTTACTTTCAAGTTGTACCTTTTCGGGACCAGTAAGATGCTCCTCGATGCGATCTTTGAGAACATCAACGGTGCCATCCTCTGAGACATGTAGTGCCCGAGCCAGAGCCTGGAGGTTCCCCTTCTTGTAAGAACGGACACGGCCAGTGAATATGCGAGAAACAGCATCTTCGGCAATTCGAGCACGTTCAGCTGCTAGATCGGCTGCCTTTTGCTTTGCCTTCTCAGCTGTGATGCGCTCCTGCTCTGCCTGAGCGGCTTCCCGATCATCAAAGGAAGCATATAATGCCTTTGAAGTAACAAAGCGTGCCTTGGCTTTTGTCATACCGCGAGTTCGAGGCTTGGTGGCTTTGTCAAGATCTGCACGGAGATTATCGACCTCTCGGCGAATGATGGTGCAGTGGGCTTCAGCACCGCTAAGAGCAGCAGTGACTCTTGTATATGCATTGTAAGTTGCCGAGAGCTCCTGCCGGACTCGGTGCAGCTCAGCGAGAAGCTCTTCCTGTGTTAGCTGCTTATCTTCATAAAGTGAGAAAACTTGGGGTGCCTTGAGACCAACCTCGGTGTCAGTGACCATCGACCGGGTGAGTAATCCAACACACTCCTCGATCCTTCCAAGAGTGGTCATGAGCCCCGAGCCATCAGTGTGGTCGTCACGTTCTGAAGTGTCCGGTGCTTCCGGGGTATCGGTGAGTGTAGATTCAGCATCGTCATCAGAGTTGAGATCATCGGAGTCATCATCATTAGAATCATTTCCGATGAGGTCGCCTGACTCGGAGCCCGAGCTAGACAAGCTAGAGTCTGAGTCTGACTCATTGTCGCTGCCAGGCCAACTTGGCTCGTAGTCCAAGTCTGGCTCAGCGGGGTCGGATGATGGAAAATCAAGAGGGAAGGAGGGTGGAACATGGGCAATGGTTGAAGATGCTTGACTTGGTGCAAAATCCTCGTCGGTAAAGACATTGCGGTTGATGGGATATAGGCCAGTCTTTTCGAAAGCCTTCTGGACGAGCTCCTTTGTCATAACCTCCCGTGTACCATTGACATACAGCGGTATGACATTGTATCGGTCAATTGTTACCCGCTCCTGAACACAGTTGTCGGTGATGCGCTGCCATCGCTTCTGGACAGGGTTAAAGATGACTACATCAAGCGGCTGCATCTTGTGGGTGCATTTCGAGGGAAAACAAAAGATGATGATTTCGATGCCTTCATTATCAAGTGCCTCGTATGCAACCTTTTCCATCTTGAGCGTTTCGTGAGAGCCGTGACCATCCATGATAAGAACAATGGGTTTCTTTGGGTCGACCATTCTTGCCTTCGCATGTGGGATGAAAACCTCTTTAAACCACATCTGACAGTGGTTATCATCAGACCATCCATTCGGCGAGGTGTAGAGGCTTTCATTAATGTAGTCAGCACCTTCAAACCCTCAAAACCAGATTGGAACATACCTTCCAAAGTCTTCTGCCTTGAGATCATGGCGAAGATCTGGCTCAGGACCATGCAAAAGCACAAAGGAGGGAGGCATGACATCTCCAGCAGCTGAAACACATTCCATTACGGTAACGAGCTCGAGATTATCACTACCAAGCCGATATCGATTCTTCTGGTCCTTGAGGTAATAATACTTTTTACCACTGTTCTTGCGTCCACCACCCATCTGAATACCTTTCTCGTCCTCAGTCCAAAAGTGCTGTGGTGGTATACCATCATATTCCGACTGTAATCCCTCATACTGATCGAAAAAGTCGTGGACGATGACCTTATTGAAGTTTTTGGCACGTTTGGGATCGAGTTTGGTGGGGCGCGCTGTAAGAAGCTCTGGATGGCGGCGTTCAAACTTGAAATTCCATTTCTGACCGATTTCCTTGCCAGATATTGCCCGTGCATGTGCACGAAGTTCTTGGGGTGACCACGGACGAGATTCCTGTGCTCGCTGCCTGCACCAGTCAACCAGTGTCTGCTCTTCCTCCGGGGTGAGTGTCTGGCGTGCTTGTGACGCCTTCTCGAAGCT
>JASFDG010000127.1:0-15699 GCA_036937095.1 Phaeolepiota aurea
CCTGGAGCATGGGATGAGGCCAAGGTAAGGCATTTCTTCGCCAGATTTGGAGGCCTAGAGAGTGTCAAGCTCGTTAGACCATGTAAGTACCTTTCGCGGTTTTCATGGACATTTGTTTACCCTCTCGTGAACAGTAAATTCTTGTGCAGCATTCGCCTTTGTCAAGTTTAACAACACCGAGAGCCCGGCGCGCGCTGTATTCGAGGAGGTTCGTCCTTTGACATCCATGAGGTAAAAAGAAATTGATATACTTTCGGATAGCACAATCGTGTGTACGAGGGACGTGCGATGCGCGTTCAACTGCGGGACTGTAATCCTCCACGTAACTCATGGAAATATGGCCGAGGTCGTGGAAAGTTGCAAAACTCTCATCCTGGCTTGAGAATTGGTCAGGACGACGAACGAGGTTCTCGTGATGATAATCCTCCTGGCACTGTATCTTCGCTTCAAAGCGTGGATGATGGAGTGGACTCATTGCTTTCGGGTTTTTCACACACGACCTATGATCATGCAGAGTCCATCAATGATATGGCAGGAGCCCCAGCTGGGTTTGGACACCCGTCCCCTAATCCTGTCCGAGAGCCTTTGTCAGATGCGGGGTCACGACATGAGGGCTGCAATGAAGCCCCATCCATCCAGCCGACAAACTCAGCGTTTTGCCCTTCACCTGCAACAGCAGGTCCATGTGCAGCTCCAACTATGCCATACCACATGGCTAATGGAGGGTATTATGCTGCAGCGCCATGGATGTACCCCTATTCTCAATACCCGCACTATCAAATGTCCTTCTATGGTGGATATGCTATGCCACCTGGCCTGCCAAACGCGTTCACAACACCTCCAGGTTCTGATGCTAGCGGACCTGCAGCGGGTGCCCAACCATCTTGGCCATCCATGGCAATGTATGGGGTACGTCACGCCGTTCCTGAGGTAAACGGGGTCTGATTTTTTATTCTCTAATGGCAGTATATGCCGTATACAATGCATCCACCAGTGGCGCAAAATATAGACCATCCACAAGCGCCTGTAAACGACCAGACTGCATTGGTTCCTACAGGATTTGTTCAGAGCGACCAGGGTGCCATGGCTGCTCCATATCAACCCGAGGGCGCCGAGCAGTATATGTATGGTGCTGGGATGCCATCTCAAACTCAGCAACAGCAATACTTTCCGCCAAACTGGATGCATCACCCCCAATTCCACCCATATCCCCTTCAAGCACAAACTGCAAACACTGGTGCTCGTGCTTGTCCTCCCCCTACTCCGAATCTCGCGTGGGCGTCTAACCAAGCACATCACGTCCAAATGCATCCCCAGTTACACCGCGGCGCTCATAATACCAATGGGCTGAACGGTATGTCGCCGATGCGCGCTGGGCAGCATGAGGGGCATCGTGCTAGTCATCCTCAGCGGCGTCAAAACGCACGCAGGGATGCCCCCTTGTCAGGCCGCCACACATACGCCCGTCCAATGGGTGGGCGAAACCCGCGTTTGAATTTGTACAACCCCGGACCTCGAGACGGTGAACAACAGCCCTATTTCTAACAAGCTGTGACTCTTGGTACCAGTGTCATTGACCAATCGAGAAGATGGTTGTCCTTGATGCTGATAGCCGTCCTTAGGTCCAGCAGATTCCTATTTTAACTCTCTGTATTTGTAACTAGCCACCTACACAAGTACCTTTTCCCTACCTCTTCGTTCTTTCTGTACCAGACTAGAAAATCACCATGAAAAGGGTTCTGACCACTTCACGGCTTGCAGCACTCATCACGACAGGTTATAATGGGCATCAATTGAAAGTAGCAAGTCCGTGAATATGCAGGTTTCTAAGGTTCGGGCAGTTTGAAGGAGGGGTGAGGGCAAAAGGAAACTGTGGAGTACAAAGTACAATGGATCGATTAACACGGGGGGGTAAAAGTAGTCCATAATGAGTGATAATTGTGGGGAAACAAAGGCGCCGCTTGGCCCAGAGGATACAACATCGTTTTGGTGATTGGCATAGATGCTAAGCAGTCAATTCAGAAATCATTTCTGTCGGTTGAAAAAGCGTCTTACATAGGTAATTGAGGGGTCATAAGGTGGCATAGAGGGACGTCGCAAATCATACAGTGTTCGTCTGAGAAAATATTAAGCCATGGCGTGTCTATGACTTGAGTGTAATAAATAAAAATGGTCGTGTTGTTCTGATGGCGACAAGGATTAGACAGCAGGAGAACTTTACAGCCAGATATACGTACCATAATAACAGAGAAAGGTCAGCGTTTATCACCACAGTACCAGGATAGATACACGCTTCCAACGCCTGCAATGTAGACCCTGGCACGCAAGCGGCACACCTGCAAAGGCTTAAAATCGCAACGTAATAGTCAATGCTACATCTTACGGTATCGGCTACCTCCGCAAGGCGGAAATCGACATGGAGATCCCCGTTTGGCATCCGCGTGATTTGGCGCACTTCACCAAAGGCCTGGATGCGGGGTTAAGCCTGAAGGGGTATATCAATAAGGGCCGACGCATTTACCTCGCACCATCGCTTTACACCCTCAAACTTTCGTGTATCGTCATGCCGCACACCGCTTACGACTAGTTTTTTCTGTTTGTGATTTCGCAAGGGTGCGAGTGTCACTCGGGAGAGGGTGCGCTTGGAGGAATAGGCGATTGACGGCCGCAGAGTATCGTATTTCACAGCATAGTTGGCACAAGGCGTTTCGTTGTCATCATCGTTTTCTTCGTCCTGTAAATTGGCCAGATGAGAGTTTGCGTACTTCGGGGCGAGGGGCATTCGCAAGGACAGCGGTGACGTGCGAGCATCCTCTGGACATGACATAGCGGCCGAACTTGACCTCGACGAGAAACGTTTGGACCAAGTGGTATTGAAGGGTGAATCAATCGCTGGTTTAAATATACTCCCTTGGGAATGGTTGTGGGGGCGGGCAGGCTCAAACAGAGATGGCCTGGAAGCCGAAGAAAGCGCGGTACGATCTGATGACGGGGCTGTCGGGGAAGAGGGGATGAATGTGGTATCTGCCGATGAGATGCTTGGACGCGAGAGTGCAGATAGCGGCTCCGAGGGTACGGACAGAGCTGATTGCGAGAAATGACCGAGTACGCTTGGTCGCCACCTGGGAATTGACCCAGCTGGGTAGGCTTTGGGGCTGGATGCAGTCACGCAAGTGGTTGACATACTGGCCGATCTGTTGTGGTGAATATGTGTTTTCTTGGGAGTCAGCCCTCCAAAACTCTGGCGAGAACCGCGTCCAAATAGGGATATACGGGACAATGGGTGTTGAGAGCCATCATCAGTTTTGGTAGGGCTGGCAGGAGGCGGAGAGCGAAAGGAAACACTAAACTGACGGAAAGATGGGGTTATAGAATTTACAGAGGGTATCCTGGAACGCTTGGATTTTGGCGTGGAGGGAATCTTGGAAAATAAAATACAATGAGTGCCATGTTTGATACAAGAGTGATACGCGGAATGTACCTCAACTTCAGCAATGGTATCGTGTGGAATGTCGTCGTCATCGACAAGGTCGTAACTGTTGAGCGTAAGTTCGTCGTCGTTTCTGGAAGGGCGATCTCGGTATATGCAGGTGAGATCTGGGTAAGCAAGGTAAGGATGCGCCTGTGGTGGGTGCGATCCTTGAGCATTGTCTGCTGTCTGCTGTTCCTTGATCCATTTGTCGAGCATGCTTGAGCGCCGTCGCCTTGGCTGGTGCAAGACTGGTTGGACGTTGAAGGGGTCTTCTTCGGGGGTGGTATACGGTAGATCGTCGTCCATGTATGCGATGCGGATGTGGCGGTGGCGTCGTGAATGCTAAAGGGAAAGGGGGGATGACATGAGGGGAGGAGGGAAGGAGGCGAATGGGGGGCGCGTCGTGTTTTTGAATGACTTCTTGCATAGTGATTTGTTTCCTAATATGGCATGAACCAACATTCAACAAACGGGAACGAGGCAGCCAATATCATCTCACGCTAAACAAGTCCTATATTTTATTTTATATTATTTTATATTATTTCACATCGATCGCTTCCACCAGCCCCTCACAGATCCCACGAAATAGCTTCGCAGACGGCGTCTCGCTATATCGCCTCAGAAGCCCAAACTCCTCCTCCTCACCGCCACTCTTAGCCCCGCCGTCCAGTAGAGAAACCAGCTCAGTGTCCACTGGCAGGCTACCCAGGAATAGCAGCCCTTCCCTGGTTGCCATCGATTCCCCTCCACCAGTCGAGAACACATTGCTGATCTCTCCACAGCATGGGCACACATAGCCACTCATGTTCTCGATCAACCCCAGCACTGGGAGGTTAACCGCACGCGTGAATGACAGGCACTTTAGCGCATCCATAAGAGCCACGGCTTGTGGCGTCGTCACGATAATAGCGGATAGTCGAGAATGCAGGCCAGCCAGATGTTCCATCAATGATAAATGCTCGTCTGACGTTCCTGTTCCCCAGCGTTAATGTTGTACTGATATGCCATAATGGAATAATAACCTGGGGGTGTATCGATTACCAGATAATCAAGCTCCCCCCACCGTACATCGCTTAAAAATTGTCTGATCATTCCGTTCTTCTTCGGTCCTCGCCACACGACTGAATCACCCTTCTTTTTCAGCAAGAATCCCACACTCATGCATGCCAATCTCGCAGTTGAGCCGTCGGCATACACCGGTACCCATCCGTCACTGCTTTGGTGGACACTTTGTCCATCCACCCCCAGCATGCGAGGTATTGACGGTCCAGTGAGATCCACGTCCAAGATCCCCACCTTGGCGGTCGGAGACGAGTTGTAGAGGTTAAGCGCCAACTGTGTAGAAACCGAAGATTTCCCAACCCCTCCCTTTCCTGATAGCACCAGAATGATATTTCTGACGGATTCGAGTCGTTGGTTTATGACATGCTGCGTCATTGATGTTGAAAGAGTGAAAGCATAGCGAAATATAACGAGTAACGAGTGACGGTGTTTGTTAGTCATCCGGTAATTTCATCATCACGGAATCAGATAAAGTTGGCCCCTAATACGCTCTCACATCATCAATTACAAATATAGTCTAGATTTGGAGCAGCTCTGGCTTAATATTCTGGGAATAAATTAGGCGGCGATATTGGGAGGTGACAACTATATACACACCAATTTACATAGGCGAGCTATCAGACCAGACAGCTGGATGAGGGTACCGACACCTTCAAGGATCCGCATGTGCGTAAATCCGATCTCCTATTCAAAGAGTTCGATTGTGTGGGATAATGGTATACCTCTGCTCACTTTGATATATTCCAATTTCGTGTATTCTGGCATTCTAGAATGGTTTAGATATCAGCTAGATATGGATAGATAGGCGAATACCCTTACTCGTCAAAAGTTTTTACCACCCTAAAGATGGTTGTAACTATATCGACTGCGCTGTAACCTTGATCCCACAGTTGAGTCAATTTATCGAGTGCACCATCAATATCGCCTTTGATGCAGCACCGAATTGTGGCTTGAATGGTGATCGGATGTGGCTGATCGCATACTTTGAAAACATTATCACCTGAGATGAACCCGAAGCCAGAGTGGGTGGATTGTAGATTATTAATTGCTTGACGCATATCACCCTCAGAAGTGAATATCAGAGCAGTGAGCCCATCATCATTGTATTCGACCTGGTCACGATTAGGCCTGGCGAGAGTAACAATGTAACACACATGCCTTCTCCATCTCACATATCTCCAACAGACGCTGCAGTATCTCCTGATCCCGTAATTTGGCATACCTCAGAATCGCGCATCTGCTCTGTATTGGCTCTATGATCTTATTGCTCATGTTACACGCAAGACAGAACCGCGTTGTATTTGAGAAGATTTCCATCGTCCGCCGCAAGGCTTGCTGTGCACCAGGTGTCATGCTTGATGGAGGACGCGATTTATTGAAGGTAAGTTTAGGTAATACGCGCAACATACCTATCCGCTTCATCTAAAATGACAATTTTATGCCTCCCAGGCGGGAGGGTGACCTTCTTTTGGGCGAACGTTTTGATTTTATTACGGACAACATCAATACCACTGCGAAGGTATCAGATAGAAACTTACGGGAGAACTTATAGGTCTTACCGGTCATCTGAGGCGTTCAACTCTAGAACCCCTTCCTTATACGCATCTCCCAGGAGCTGATGGGCCAGACAGTGGATGCTCGTCGTCTTACCAATACCTGGTAGACCCTGGGATAGCTGAAACTTGCTGAGTTCAAGAAGAAGAGTCAAGGACCTACGGATATTATGATATGAGGGCAATTTCCGTCCTTGGCTATCACCTTGAGTCGTTCAATGGTATCACTGTTACCAACAACGTCGTCTAATTTGAGCGGTCGATACTTCTCAACCCTGACTGAGGTTCAAGACTTATGTGAGAATGATATCAGTAATGATTACCATGGTAGTTCATATGGGGTGTTGCTCGCTGCATTGGTGGGTTTTGCTTTGGATCCAGAGCCTGAAGACATTTTGCAATGGACGTGTTCTGACGCGTCTGGTCACAGGATGTAACAATCATATATTTGGCACCAACCTGTGAAAATAACAGCCGCTGGGAGTTGGACATGGGGGTGAAAGGTTGACAATGTCCTCACAAAATGGTGATCCTTGCCAGACATGCCAGACTGCTTCATGTTCTTAATTCAACTCACGCTGGTGAGGCCCTATCAATCTCATTAGAATAAGATTGACAAACAAAACAAAGGCGCAAGAATTTGCCGAATTTCTACGAAACCGTTCATTTCAGAACTGCCTCCACCACGACTCGATTTCAAAGAACTAACGGAAAACATTTCTTCGAAAACCGCCAATTTGAAGAAAAGGAACTCGAGACTCTCGGTGGATGCGATATCCACCATCGCCAAGGTCCATTCTGAATGGAGACATATTACGAACAAGCTGAACGCAAAGTTGCATGAGCGTTCGCTTGCAGGGGACAAGGTCCGACGCTTATCTGAGGCTGGTGATAAGCAAGGGAAAGCAGCTGCTCTTGCTGAAGCCACACGTCTGAAAGCAGAGGTGAAAGACTTAACAGCAGCACTGGAGGCAGCTGAGCGTCATTCTTTCGCCCTAGCCTTATCCGTTCCGAACGATACCCACCCAAATGTCCCCATTGGTCCAGAGAATGCCGCCGTTACGCTCTCAACCCATGGACCCGAACTGCTGCCCGCCAACCCAGCACGCGATCACGTGACTATATCTCGAAAGTTAGATTTGCTCGACTTGGAAAGTGGCTCTACCGTGACAGGCACGTCTTGGTATTTCTTGAAAAACGAAGCCGCACTCCTTGAGCTTGCCTTAACTAATTATGCCATCTCTACTGCTATCAAACATGGGTTCACGCCTGTCACGACCCCGGATGTTGTACGTTCTGACATTGCTATCAGATGTGGTTTCCAACCGCGCGATGACTCGGACCCTCCTGTCTCCCACATGTATCACATATCATCTATAAACCTGTCATCTCCGGAACTTGTGCTGTCAGGAACCTCCGAAATCCCGCTTGGGGGGATGTTTGCCAACAAAGTAATGCCTGGCACAGAACTGCCTCGAAAAGTTGTCGGCATCGGTCACGCGTTCCGTGCAGAAGCAGGAGCCCGATCTGCGGACACCCGAGGACTATACCGCGTCCACCAGTTCACAAAAGTGGAATTGTTCGCCGTGGCAAGGCGAGACCAAAGCGAAAGCATGATGGAGGAAATGAAATCTATACAGATTGAGATTGCCAGAGGCTTAGGCCTATCATTCAAGTAGGTCATAGGCAACGCTTCACCCGCTGCTTCGCTAATGACGCCGTGCCTAGAGTCCTTGATATGCCATCTGAAGAATTAGGAGCGAGCGCCTTTCGAAAATACGATATAGAAGCCTGGATGCCGGGGCGTGGAACATGGGGAGAAATTACTTCTCTATCTAATTGTACAGACTATCAAGCACGGCGATTGCACATCAAGTACCGACCGGAACCTGACTCAAAGGGAGAAACGAAAGCCGTCTTTGCCCATACCCTTAATGGCACCGCAGCGGCAATTCCGCGCCTTATTGTGGCTCTGCTCGAGAATGGCGCAATCTTCGATGAAACGAACGAACTTATTGGCCTGCGCTTGCCAGAAGTGCTTAAACCTTATTGGTGTGGAAATGGCCACCAAAACGTCATGATAAAATGGCACACACCCGTGCCAGATAGCTGTTAGTTCTTAAGAATGGTTAGCACTTTATCCCTGCAAAGATGTGGCCTCGAAATCTTATGGACAGAGATAGAGCTTTACTCCCGCGATATAAATTCCATTCAAATACAACCCAGCGCATAGATATGGTACAAGACAAATTTTAATTCATAACCCCAGCTTAATTTCCTCACGACCTCCCCTTGTATCACTATTTCGAATGACCTCCCTCATCCGCAAAAGGATCCGCAAATGGGTCATCATCACCTCTTTGTTTCGCAAATGGGGCATGCGCGCCTTCTTCGTCAGACACTGTGACATAATCCTTACGCTGCGAAGATCCTGTAGCTTTATGAGCCTCCTCGTCAGAAGACTCATAGTCGCTGAAATCTGATAAAGAACCACGGTTTTCGACGTGTCCGTGTTCCTCGCGCCCATTTCCGTCGTCCGATAGTGCAGACGGCCTTATAGGTGCTGGCAGTTTGGCTGAAGAGGCTCCAAGGGCACCGAAGTTGAGATCTTGCAGATCTGGATGAACCTGAGCGTCCTCGTCCCCGTCCAGAAACCTGCCCTTGCTCATCCTTTCTTTCACTTTCTCGACCTCCGCGCGCTGCTTTGCCTGCAATCGTATGACCTCACTCTCCGTTAAGCCAGCCGCCGCCATCCCAGATGTAATATCCGAGACGGCCCTGCTATCACCTGTGTCAGGTGACGATAATTTATCATACAATTCCAGCGCAGAGATGATCCTTTCATTAGTTTCAATAAGAGTGCCAATGAGATCCTCATTCTCGACCAGCTATATACGGCCATTAGCTTCTCCCCATTGGCCAAATCGGAAAGACTGACCTGGATATAACGAACGACGGCCTTCCTAGCTTGTTTGGTCTTCGCCAAGCAGTCCTGAACACGCTCGTTCATCTGCAGACTATCGTTTTCAGTGTTGACGAGCTAGAGAGGAGACTTTCTGGGTGAAAATGGAAAAGGGCGTAAAAAGTGACCAACAGTAATTGCATTGACCAGATTATTAGATGCCTGCGATGCATCAACAATGCTGGCTAAAACCTTGGGTTTATCCTGGAAGATATGAGTATGGGTAGCGATGAAGTCGTCAGCCTTACCTTCTCAAAATCGAAACGGGGACGCTTCTGTTTGTTCTTCGTAGTCTCCTTCAGCTTTTTGGCCGATTCTAGAGCCCCTCTCTCTTTCTCAAGCTTCATCCGCCGTTTGGCCTCTTCTTTCTCGAGCCTTAGTCTGTTGTCATTAATTGGAGGCAACCCTGCTAGATGTGCCAGATCACGCTTTGAATCGCCCCGACATTGTTGGTACAGGTTGGCCACCAGTGTCATGGATGGATCGCCTTTAAATTGGTCGCGCCACGAACCGAGAACGAGCATCAATTTCTTGTGGACTCGTTTGTCCGTGCTGGAATCGGAAGCAAGGTGCTTGAGGGTGTCTGTTAGCTGACCGTCCGCGAAAGAAGCTTGAATAGATACGAGCTAAATATAGAGACGGTGTGAGAGCGTGGAAACGGGTTACTTTGGAACTTGGTGCCACAATTTTCGACCAAGGCCTTCAGGAGCTGTTATTGATGACGAATGAATGACTGAACAGATGGTGGATACCTAGTTGTAGACTTACCACAAGAGAACGGTATTGCTGGTGCGCATTCCCGTGCTTAAGTTTCTTTCGGAGAGCACGAGAGGCTTCTGCAGGACTATTTTGAATTAGCCACCTTGCGTTCCAATTGAACTGAGGCCTGATCTACCCAGCGGCCTGGAGGTTGATAGAGTCGACCAGTTCTGGAATCCTGAGTTGGATCATCGGTGGGTGTACACATGAGATTAGGGGAAGCACATGCCCGTCATACGCCTCCTCTTCGATAGACGTAGATGTTAGGATATCCACCCAGTCTGTTGTGGAAGACTATGACGAGGGTCAAGCTGAGTTACAAGGCTTGACATTTCATGACAACCGACATGTGGTTTTTCTCTGCTAAAAGCCTGTCTTGCAAAACTGAGAGCGGACATGATGATTAACAGGAGAGAGATTATAATAGTTTCTTATCACTACTTTTGGGGCGTCAAAATTGTTTCTTAATTTACGTAATACAGTCATGAATTTGTACTTTCGCTAGGCCCATTATTTCCGGTTTCTGGTCGTCCATTAACGCCTGGGCCCTGCGGTGTCGACGATATTGGCCTAGGGGCTCCGACATTATTTTGAACGATAGTTCCCATATTAGGCTGCGCGCTAAGGCCGACGGGAGTTTCAAGATAGAGCCTGATTAGAACTGTTTCTAGAGCGGCCACGCTTGGTGAAGGGTACTCAAAACTCCTTGCGTGGTCACGAACAGCCTGAAAAAGGGTCGCCATGTTATCCCAGCGTTCGTGGGAGACCGTCGTCGAGCTTGTAGGTGGTGGTGGGAATGAGTGGCTTGATGGGAACATGTAAGGGGCAGGAGGTGCTGATGGTGCTGGTGGTGGATGTGCGTATGCATGGTTAGGTAATGGGGCCAGCATCGAGACTGTAGGTGGGAATGGAGGGGGAGGCTGCATAGTTGTAGGGGGAGGGTTAGAGGTGACAGGGGCCGTTCCCGACATTTCAGCCGTCCCATCTCCCGTAGCCTTTCGAGTACGATCCTTCTCCTGCTGAAGAGCAGCTTTCCGGCCGCGACGTGTATATGGTAAATTGGCCAGGCCGATTTCATGAGAATGCTGAGAAACATCTATGGAACCTCTGGTCAGAAGTCTTCAATGATGCGTCTTCGATCAAGGACTTACAACAAGCGCGAACTTCCTCGGTATCAAAATATGTCTTGTAACTTATGGAAGCTGAGCAACCTTGCCCTTCAAGCTAGTGGACTTTATGAAAGGGTGCTTGGCTGGTGAGGCACCTGATGTCTTACCTTTCGACTGGGCACCTTTCGCACCCGCTCTGGGTGTTTCTTGATGTATTTCTTGCGCCCACTTCTCGAGTGTCGAGCACACACTAATTTGGTGTGGTCCTTAAATCGGGGAGGAACAGCCTTGCTGCCATGTGTATCGCCCTATGTATCAGATGTAGAGGTGGTGACGGTGGGGTGGATTCTGGGGTACACACTTTGACGAATTCTACCATCTGGCGCTCTTCCTCGTTGTTCCTCCATTCATGAAAAGCATCCAAGTTGGGGAAAACGAGTGTGTATCCGTCGTCAGAGTCTCCAGAGCCATAGGGTTGTTTTGAAGCGGATGAGGGGGTCGTTGAAAGGGCTTTTTGGCTTGAAAAGGAGGAATCTATCTGTGCGGAGAACTGGGAGGTTGAGGACTGGATGTTATGTTGTTCTGATTGAGGCTGTTGGGTGTGAGCGAGATGGGGAGGAAGGGGCTGATGCAAGGAAATGTCTCCAAGTCGAAAATGCTGAAAGCTCATACTTAAATTTCGGCAATAAACTAATATCGGGTGGAAATCTTGTGAATCCGTTTTTGAGACGATCTTGGAGAAACTTGCACCCCCAACTTCGTGACTTTTCGTCACACAAGTCACAAATTATCTCTCCCTTTCACCATGACTTCCTCTTTGCGGAATTCGATTCACCGCCGCAATCATAAGGAACGCTCCCAGCTTGCTCATCGCGCAAAACTAGGTCTCTTGGAAAAGCATGCAGACTATGTCAAGCGTGCTCGCGATTACCATTCCAAGCAGGACAGGCTCACCCGCCTTAAACAAAAGGCCGCAGAAAGAAATAAGGATGAATTTTATTTCTCCATGACGAAGGAAAAGACAAGGGCAAAATCTTTTTTTGGACTGGTCTTCACTACATTCTAACCTTGTATTAAAGGGCGGAGTGCATTTAAAAGATAGAGGCAATGTTGCTCTTCCAACTGACATCGTCAAGGTGTTGAAGACCCAGGACGAAAATTATGTTCGCACAATACGTGCTGCAGGACTGAAGGTCTTTCCACCCTTAATGGGATCACACCGCCGGGGTCTGATATAGCACCCAGAAAATAGACAAAATTAAGAAACAGTTAATGGAAATGGCTGATCTCCTGCGCAAAGTCACTGTTGAGGATAGCTCAACTGACACGGAGGAGGGCCTGGACGATGGGGAGGTGGCGATTCTTAAGGAAGCTGGAATCATACCCGAAACTGGTGCCACACGAAAGTCTAATCGTCGGAAACACCATCACATTGTGTTCGTTGATAGTGAAGCGGAAGGTGGGGTCGTTTCGCCGCCCAAATATTCAAACCTAATTATGCCCCCAGCTTCAAATTATGCCTCAAAGTCATCAGCAAAGAAGGGCGTAGCTGATGCACCACTAGAAGTCCCTATAACTTCCGAGCAGCTTGGTTGGAAACCTGACAAGGGCGGCCAGCGTTATAAGAGGAAGCGTCCTTCTCAATCCTCAATTCCTACGGAACAGGATGCCGGCGCTGATATCCAGGTTGCTGGGGGTCTCAACAAGAGGCGTCTTCTGAAAGAGCTAGCCGCACGTCTTGGACGGGATAAGCAACTGCGCTATGCTGAACGCGAATTCGAGATGCAGCGATTGATGGTGGGCAAGGGAAGCCGAAAGAAAATTATTGGGGTGGAAAAGGTTGAAGGTGATGATGATCTGGATGCAGAGGATGAGGACGAGATTGATGCACGGAAAGGGAAGAGACGAGCTGTCGTACGGAAGGTAGATGAAGCAACGTACAAACCGCGGGTCTACAAATGGCGCTTAGAACGCAAGCGTTGATATTATTCTAGCGCCCGAGGATCCTTTATATTATATATAGTAGATTGGGTAACATATGGGTTTAGGCGTAAGATAGTGTTGTGTTCATGGAAAGCTATAGCAGTAAGCAAGGTCCAAGTATGAAGCCTCCAAGAATAGTCAGGATGTATAACGCCTTCTCCATGCTGAGAACGTGCCCGGTGATAGGCACGGCTCCGTTGGTGTTGGAAGAGGAGCCAGTGGTTGAGGTCCTTGCTGTGCCTGCGGCAGAGGATGTTGTCGAGCCTGTTGGCAAAGGTGTGGCTACAGGTGTGGTCGGGTTGTAGCTGACACCATTGATGTCGGCTGCCACCTGGAAGACAGAGCCTCCACCGTACTCATAGAACTATCATAGCAAATCAGAAACCACAACTAAATTTCTTTTTATTTACTCACATCGACAAGAAGGAAATTCGGTGGTCGGGAGTGGATTGCGGCACAGTTGCTAACTTGTTCACCAAGCGATCCCTCACCCGCTGCAGCGTTAGTGATATTGGCCTTGTCAACGAACGGTATCGGCTGTCCAAGGAAGAGACGGTCGAGGAAATGGTTGATGAGATACATTTGTGTAGAAGTATCCCCCTTCGTTCGGTTGACTTCGCAGTCAAAGGTGCCTATAACATTGAAAGCAGTCTCCCAGATATTTGTGAACTCTGCGGGTGCTCGATAGTCAGTGTGGATCACTGGCACTAGAATATTGTTTACGAACCATCGATGAGATACGGGGCCACTGTTGCATCGGCAGCATTATCTAAGAATGTAACGAGGCGCTTGCCGGAATCAATCATGGAGCCCAAGGTTGGCCACCCAGACGCTGGCGTGGGAGAGGATGTGGGTGCGAAGGAAATCGTGTCCAGAGCCACAGCCTTGAATACCGTATCGAACTCGGACGCGGGACGGTTATCGATGTTCACGATGAGTAACGACAACACTGTTGATGAGGTATCAGCTATCGAGATCAAGAAGATTAAATGATGTTGCACCTTCATTCGGGTTTGCATCCAGCCAAGTTTTGACTGTGATGGTGTAAATGGAAAGAGCAGGAGTACCACGGAAGAACCCATACCGATTTTCAAATAATCTTCTAAAGATCCCCCGTCGTACAGAGCCTAAGGAAGGCAATGTCATTGGCACCTGTCTGATGTGGAAACGAGAGTTCTAACACGCACACAGGATGAATGACATAGGCGAATCACGCCGCTTTCAAAATGAGCCTGCATTTGAAGCATACGAATTCCATCATCCAATTGTTGGGTAACTAATGGGGAGGTTAAATGTTTGGTTTTGAATAGATAGGCCTTCAAACCATACTGTTCTGGTCTTGGTTCACCGTCGCTAGAGACAAAGTGAGGGTAAGCGCTCTCGTGGAGATACGACGTGGGTGGGGTGGTGTACAACTTACGACTGTTGACACCTATTGCGTACGAATCATGTGCACCGACAAACGAAACATTTCCATAACTGCGGTCGCAAAATTCAGCATGACCATTGCACACGGTAGCACGTCGTGTAGGGGTTGTGGTGGAAGAGGCAGTGCCAGCAAAGAATGAAAACAAGCAAAGCGCTTCAGCAAAGTGTTTTAACGACAGACGCATACCAGCAGGAGATTTCGGAAAACAAACGGGAAACAGACTTTGGGTTAGAAAAGATCGTGAAAGGAGTGAGGAAACCAGTTGCGGGAATAAGGCCGAGGCACTGCACAGGGTCGTTTTAAGAATAACATTCTCATTTGGGAGTTTTTTATTTTTATTTTTGTGATGTTTGCCCAAAGATGTTCGGTTTGCCCATATCTTGTCGGATCTCCTTTGCCGCTTGTGCTAAAGTTGTTAGCAGCATATACCTTGGGTATTCCACATCACAAACCCCGTGCCTGTGGTCATTACGAACGGCATCCAAATTACAAGACGACACTGCCAGCCACCCCGGGCCAGTTCTGGCATCTCGATAATTGAATTCGAGATTGCAAGCATCGTTCATGAGCATAATAATATGGCATGATGAGGCCTGAGCGCTGAGCGCTGAGCGTTCATTTGATTGGAGTTGCGTCGGCAGGTAACCATGTTGGCCGACTTGATTAGGTACGTGACCGTTCCTCACGCAGGAGCTTCTCAGAAGCTCATATACACTCTACCCCATCATGTCTCGCGTCGTTCTTGTCACTGGCTGCACAACGGGGGGCATTGGCTACGCTCTGTAGGGCTCATTCTCACCTATCTCCTCGTCTTCACTGACCATCCTCGTAGGTGCGAGGAATTTGTCAACCAAGGCTGCATAGTATATGCAACCTCACGCAAAATAGAAAGTATTGCCGACTTTAAAGTAACCACAGTGAAAAAGCTCGTGCTTGATGTCAACAGTGATGCAAGCGTTCAAAGCGTCTTTGACCATATCATTCGGGAGGAGGGAAAACTTGATATTGTCGTCAATAATGCGGGTGTGATATCACCTGGTGATTCCCCACTACCTATTCCGCACCTGCATCAATGATTTACCCCTGATATTTTGGTTGCAGGTCCATTGATAGACCAGACGATGGAGAATATCCGTAATCTTTTTGAAACGAATACCTTTGCTATACTGCGCATCTGCAAGGCGGCCATTCCGATTATGGCCAAGCGCAAAAGCGGCCTCATTGTCAACGTTGGATCAGTCGTTGGTGAAACGTATGCCGTGTTCCCCATGTCAATGATGGATGTTTAATTCCACCCATAGAGCTACCCCATGGAGTGGTCTCTATTGCACATCCAAAGCGGCCGTCAAAAGCATAAGCGATGTGTTGAC